>JAECMU010139168.1:0-11899 GCA_016106625.1 Dracogyra subfuscus
TATTTCAAAGGGAGGCCACTCGCATTAATTTCATGTCGCATTAACGTCTGACCACCGTGTCTCACATTAATTTAGGGACGCATTAATTTCAGGATCTACAGTATATATAAAATAAATTTTACAATTCATAATGTAAGAGACAGCCACCAAAAAAATGACGACGATACAGGCTCATGAAAAAATATCTAACGGTAACTTTTTTATATCCTTTTGGTAGGAGTCGCTGTTTAGATGCAATTATTGTTGGCCAAAATATTTTGATGAAAAATTAAAATATTATTTTGAAAATAAAAGGCATGTGAAGATGCCATCATAAACAGTCGATGAAAAACAAATTCTTAAGAAAATACAATAAAATACTGGTGTGTACAGAAATGTGATACTAGTTATAGTCACCTGCATCAGAGGATTTGGTGCATCACAACACAGCTTATATAGCAATGTGTCTACCACTGGAACAAGCTTGGCTAGAGGAATTGTAACATCATGTAAACTGAAATGAAAACATCACACGAATAAGCGTAATCAAAGCATCAAAAAGAAACAAACATTTCATAAAATCACTGACACTGCCAACCTAATATATACTAAAAGGCAAAAGTTATTCTGACACAAAAAAGACAAAGATAATTGATGATAAGTTCTTACTGCCGTGTATGAAACATCATAACATGGAAATAGAAATGTCCAAAGGTATGGAAATTAGCAATAGTCCATGAAAAGGATGCACCTGCCATATGCAAATGAGCCACATCACTAGAGGGGTCCAGAGCGAAGTTCAACGGTCAGTAGTGAGTGTGTCCACGGATGCTGTAAATGCGTAGACATCGTCGGAATGTCCGCAGATAATTCGGATCCATGTGTCATGGCGAGGGGTTGTCACAGGTAGTCAGCCACTACGGGGATGGTCCTTGACCTGATTGTTTTGTTGATATCGTTGCCGTAAGTGCCATAAGGTGTCTCAGTGGACGTTGAATTGACATGCGACGTCATGCTGTGAGGTCCCAGATTCAAGCATCCCTATGACTCGCCATCTGTCATTTTCACTGAGGCATTGCATGACGAAACTGCATCAAACAGTTCACTAATGTTGTTTTCTGACTTCTGGGCTTCTGAAGACTGCACAGAGTGGCAATGATTTGCGACTGAATGTCTGGCCTTTTATAGTGAACACTGGACAAAGCACGCAACCCCGTCAGCTAACCACTGGGGTTTTTTCTCGACATAACCATATGTCCGACACCGATATAACCGTAATTGTAATGTGTTGAGTGTGTCGTTAAACAAAACAATTTAAAAAAATAAAAAATAAAAAGCACGCAATTGCTGCAACAACTGCTTGGTTGCATTTCTTTGAGCTGTTTCATGCACATTTTCTCTGGTTTATATCCATAAATCCATTCACAAATTGTTTTTCAGTATAATTGAGAAAAATATATTAATATTTGAAATGATCAAGACTGTTTTCAAAACTACATCATCTCTCTCTACAAGACTTAAAAGTTTATTTTGTTTAACGAGATCACTAGAGCATCAGCTGCTGGATGTCAAACATTTGGTAATTTTAACATAGTCTTAGAGAGGAAACCTGCTACATTTTTCCATTCTCTCTCTTTAAAAGAATTCTAGAATAACAGATGTGACAAAGAAACAAGCGTATAGAGAAACCTGGATTAAAGGGACATTCCCGAGTTTGTGGCAATGTTTAAGAAGTTATCAACAAACAGAGACTTTTTAACGACAGTAATTTAATATCAATTTTTTGTTTCTGCATAAAATATTAGTGGCTGTATATTAAACATGTTTCTGATCGTTCTAATATCTGTACTAGTTTAAATTTCATTTTGTTTCCTAAAATATATATTTCTTCGTACGTACAACATTATTTGAAGACAAAATCCAGTTTTGGCTTCTTACAAATATTAAGACGTCCAGAAACACATTGAATATACAGACATTGACACTCTGAACAATAAAATATATTTAATACGTAAATTTAATTGTAGAAATATTTTATTAGCTGGAAACATCTTACAATATACACATGTAGCAAACTCAGGAATGTACCTTTAAGCGACAATATAAGTATATTTTGTACAGTCATATAATTCAATTTGAACAGTGTTTTCTTCTGCTGCTTCCAACACATACTGGGGTGGGTGGGGGGGGGGACACGTAGCCCAGTAGTAAAGCATTCACTTGATGCATGGTTGGTCTAGGATTGATCCTCGTCGGTGGACTCATTGGGCTATTTCTCATTCCAGCCAGAGCTCCACAACTGGTGTAACAAAGGCTGTGGTATATACTATTCTGTCTGTGGGATGGTGCATATAAAAGATCCCTTGCTGCTAATCGAAAACAGTAGCCCATGAAGTGGTGACAGCGGGTTTCTTCTGTCAATAGCTGTGTGGTCCTTAACCATATGTCTAATGCCATATAACCGTAAATAAAATGTGTTGAGTGCATTGTTAAATAAAACATTTCTTTCTTTCTTTCTTTTCAATACATACTGTGAAGTAGGTTTGGTTTGATGCTTGTAGTGCCCTGCAAGGCAGTCCATGTAGGAGGAGAAGCCTCTGTCCAGACAGTTCTGTAACACGGCATGGAAATCAGTACTGTAACAGAGAAAACACAAAACAAAATCTCCATATTAATACTAGCTTTTGTCACAAGTATTCTAATTGAATATGTTTGTAACAGCATTTAACTGGAACATTATAACAAGCATTCTAATTGAATATGTTTGTAACAGCATTTGATTGGAACATTATAACCAGCATTCTAATTGAATATGTTTGTAACACAGCATTTAATTGGAACATTATAATAAGTATTCTAATTGAATATGTTTGCAACACAGCATTTATTAGAACATTATAATAAGTATTATAATTGAATATGTTTGTAACACAGCATTTAACTGGAACATTGTAATAAGTATTATAATTCAACATGTTTTAACACAGCATTCAGTTGGATCATTATTTAAACTTGCAAGAGCAAAACTACAGATATATCACTGCATATAATGCATGTCAAACTACACCATAACTTGAGCAAAGAACAGACAAGTTACAGTGTATGTTATATTGTTTGGTAACCAGAATGCTGTCGTAAAGACATCTAGTTTAACTACTGAATAAAGAGTTCATAAAATATCAAAGCAATTAGAAATATGCTTTTATACACTCCCATTGGTGAGAACATCATTTGTTATTTGTGATAAATCACACAAAGAAAACCCCACATGTGATATCGGTTTAAGTATCATGGGCATATATCCCAGACTGGCTGGAATCTTTAAATTATATATACTCTCCCCCATAGTGATCCTTTACATACCGCTAAGGCAAATGCCATTATGTTTTTTCAAGACACAATTTTTCAGTGGAGATGGTAATTTTATAAGCAACTGTGTATGATTCATTCTGATTACCACTATGATTAATAACAGTAATGATGACTAATTTGCTATTTAAAACCAAACTTGTCTAACTGTTATAAAATAGCCCTTACAATGAAGAAAATGTTTACAGGGAAAAAACATGACAGGGAAAAAACTTCAAATGTAATCCACAGCAAAACCAACTGCCATGGGGAACTGTACATAGTAATTTCCATGGCACAGTTGATTGCATGGGCACTAGCAAGGGTTTACACAACCAATCGAATTAAAATTAGGTGACATTTCATCTAATAACAATTTAAATATCAACCAATTACACTTTGCCTTTTATAGCGTTTTTTGGAAGCATACAAATTCTAAAAATACAGGGCTAGATTAACTTATGCAATAGGCGAACTTGTTGGTCTATTTCAACATTTGAAAAAAAGAGGGGAAACGTGCAGTAATAAACTCTGGATTGTATACTAGTATAAACAGATTTTAAGGCTATACTATCACAGGTTGGTTTTTTTTCCCATCTTGAAATTTTTTTTATATAAAATTTTATATTGAAATTAGTTTCCGGCATACTTCGTAATTCACCCGAATCATTTCGAATAACCTCGGCATAATCCCAAATGTTTTCACGATTTCACATTCTGGCATGATTTTGCAAGTAAGGTTTTGATTGGTCAAATGAAAGGTCAACTGGACATGAGCTCCAACGAGGTGCTGTTAGATTCACAGGTAATCGCAATTAAACAGTGGAGCTAATTTTAATTAGATTGTGACACAACATACCTTTCTATTATATCCCTAGTTTCATTAACTAGTCGATCATATATCTGATCCTCTTGACTTCTCATTTCCTGTGAAAAAAAAGATGAAAAAATAAATCCATTTATCATTTCACTGATTTTATTCTTACATATACAAATATGCACAGCTCTAAATATTGTGTTATTCACATGATTTTATCAGACCATAAAAACAAACAAAACATTTTCATCTAATATATTAATAAAGGTTTTTCATAATATAAACTTTTTAACATCTTTTTGTAATAAGATGGATACAACTCGATTATAAACTAAGAAATCCCAATTTAATGAGACATCATTTGTTAATATCAAATTCACCTATCTTGCAAGTCCTTTTTAAAATGTATTAATTAACAGACAAGAGATTAACCCACAAAACAGTTACTTTTCACTGTGTTAGAAAGTAGTACTGTTTTACTAGTCAACCTTAACAAACTAATGAAAAATGATGACCGCAAGGTCTTACTTACCATGCTGATAACTTGTTCCCCAGGAAGCATGTACTGACAGAGAGGCATTGTGGGAATGTGGCAAATCAAGTCGGATCTTCCACATTCGATACGTTCTCGAATGTGTGTCATTATGCATTGAATATTGGTCAGTGATATACCTTGTTTTAATGATAGACTGTGAAGAAAAAAAAGTGATACATTTGCTCTAAATAAATGAAAAACACAAAGTTATACTCTCATTAAAAAGAGTATCAAACTACAGTCTCTAC
The DNA here is from genome assembly GCA_016106625.1 of Dracogyra subfuscus. Taxonomy (NCBI): domain Eukaryota; kingdom Metazoa; phylum Mollusca; class Gastropoda; order Neomphalida; family Peltospiridae; genus Dracogyra; species Dracogyra subfuscus. The sequence goes on from JAECMU010139168.1 coordinate 4,928, forward strand.
GGCAGTGGCTACTTACTAAAATTTCATAATTGCTTTTTTTAAACTTGCAATTGGTGAATTGACAAGTAGCAGAGCTAGCTAACATAAATTTTTATGAATATATTACAGAAAGGAGATACAGGGCTTCCAGATTATGGTAGCCCCACTCCCATGGCTAGTGGAATTCAATGTTGGGCTAGTAAATAACTGCTATTGCCATGCCCGACAGATAGTTTTTATTGTTTTATTTTGTCAAATGTTGCAGTTAAGTCTATTTTGTAAATACGAATACCGGTATCCTGCCCCCACCTCAACAAAGCATCCTATTTGCAAGTCTTTTAGCATTGCACTGCGAGATCGCAAAGTTGCGAGAGTTTAGTAAATTAGGCCCCTTATTATTACTAGTAAAATTGTTTTAACTTAACAAATTTTTAATCGTGGATGGTACATTTTTATATCATTGATCCCATGGCTATTGGATTATATAAAAATTCTAGAAGCCCTGGGGGATGCTGCATTATATTTAAGTATTCAAAGAACAATTAAAATATGTCAGACATATATACATTATACAGTATTAGAAATTATAATCTATGCTAAAATTACACAACTATATCCTGCCACAAGGATGATTTTTAACAAGAAAATGACCATACCTGTCAAACAATGTTAAATATATCTTAGGAGAGGAATACACTATTCAATAAGACAAAGAGTACCAGTGAGATACATGATACACCCATCAGGAGCGTTATTGAAAACCATAGATATTAATTAATATTACCCATATGGTTAAACATATTTTGGTACATATTAAAGTGATACACCCACCAGAATGCCAAGTGGGACGTAACACTTTTGACGTCATCTATTGGTGCACTACAATCTTACAGTAATGTCAACGAAACGAGATGAGTAATATAAATTAAGATTGATTATGAGTAATAAATAGGACATTAAACTCGCTACCATTTCGTTTCATGTTTATGTCCCTTGTGAAATATTATTTCACTCGGGACATAAACATGATACGAAATGGAAGCTCGTTTAATATTCTATAAATATGTTATAGGTACGATTCAATTTTAATTATAGACAAATTATTTTATTTATTTTAATCACAATGACCTAGTAATTGTATGCGACACCACCATCCTAAGTTGTTCCTACATGTGAGGTCTGATAGTCCTGTATGCATCTGTATACAAGATATGATCCAGACAAGGATTTACTGTTATGTGCATTAGACCGTGAAAAGTAGGTCACAATGACCTAGGTATAGTACCCAAGACACCACCATCCCCTAAGTTGTTCCTACATGTGAGGTTTGATGGTCCTGTATGCATCTGTATACAAGATATGATCCAGACAAGGATTTACTGGCATGTGCAGCAGATAGTGAAAAGTAGGTCACAGTGACCTAGTAATAGTATGTAACACACCACCATCCCAAGTTGTTCCTGCATGAGAGGTTTGATGGTCCTGTATGAATCTGTATGCAAGATATGGTCCGAACAAGAAACAGTTAACAGACATACATACAGATGCACAGACAACACCATACCATAATGTGACCCATCATTGATGGGCTTATAAAAATATTTCAAACTAAATGTTATATACAAATAATTCACCTGGATATCTCCTTAGACACAACCTGTTGTATGTAGAGTGCTAAATCTTTAAGACCTGAAATATAAAAAAACACGAATTAAATTAATACACCTGTGAACATTTTTAATCTACAAAATGACATATGTGTGAATAATTTTTCTAAAATGAATCAGATTTGACCCACAATTCTTTAAAAATGCATTCTGAAAGAAAAAAAAAAATTCTCAAAAAATAACAATTTCATATGTGTACGTGATAGTGTCATATCTATTAAAAGAAAGAAATGTTTTATTTAATGATGCACTCAACGCATTTTATTTACGGTTATATAGTGTCAAGACATATGGTTAAGGACCAAACAGATATTGAGAGGAAACCCGCTGTCGCCACTCTTTTTTGATTAGCAGCAAGGGATCTTTTATTTGCACTTCCCACAGGCAGGATAGCACAAACCATGGCCTTTGTTGAACCAGTTATGGATCACTGGTCGGTGCAAGTGGTTTACACCTACCCATGGAGCCTTGCGGAGCGCTCACTCAGGGTTAGGAGTCAGTATCTGGATTAAAAATCCCATGCCTCGACTGGGATCCGAACCCAGTACCTACCAGCATGTAGACCGATGGCTAACCACAATGCCACCGAGGCCAGTCATATCTATTATTAACAGCAGCTATAGGCTTTATATGTACATGTATTATAATGAATTCATGTACAACTATGATGTCGGGTGTCCATACATTTTTACGGTTAAAGGAACACTAAGTTTATTTAATCTACAAGCATGTAACACATTTGGATTAAGTTACAATTGAGTGAAACACCAGTCTGTGAATTTGAAATGTTGAAATACCCTCTAAAAATAGACTAAAACTCTACTCCATAACTGTTACTTTTCAGACTCGTGCATTTTTAAAAATACGATAAATGCATTTTGTGATATTAAAAACACCAGAAACACCCCAAAACACTTTGAATGTACGGAAATTTATAATCTAAACCATAACATCTAAGTAAAGTATGATTTCAGTTATCAAAAACAGCTATAATAGTAAAACATATGCCTTAAGTGTTTAAAAACTAGGGTATGTTGAGATAATGTTTTTGATGCAAGTCTGCCGACTACTTACCCTGATTGAGAAAATACTTGACGAGAGACAGATAGCGCTGCTGAAGATGCTGTGGTGCTAACACTGCCTTACCATCATGACTAGTCTGAAGTAAACAAAAAGGAAAGAAATATTTAGTGTGTGATACCTCGGCACATTTTAAACTATGGCTATTTGGTGTCTGATATATGGCTAGTTTAATACCTGGTGAAGACAGAAACAAAGGGAACCAGCTGCTACATCAAGTGATCTTTTAAATACCTATTTCCTATAGGCAGGACAGTTCATACCATATCCTTTGATGTATCAGTTATGGGGCCCTGGTTGTTCAGTTAAGAAATAAAACTGTCTCTGTTATCTATATTACGTATAACGAACAACTTAAAACAATGATTATTTTCGTTTCATCCAATTAAAATCATTAAACAGAAAAAACAATCATAACGTAGACATTTCTATATGCACAATAAATACTACAATTTAAGATAATGCTGTATAACATGAATATTACTCAAAACTACTACTTTTGAATAAAAGATCCCCACTTAACTTTCTGTCAGTGCCTCAAACACACGGAAGCTTAATAGCCTTTTGCACATAACCTTAAATTTAAATCAATTAAATATCAATTAAAATATTAATGTAATTATATGAGCAGTCAATAAAGTTGAAATGTATTCTATTTGACATACAATTTCAAAATGGATTAATCATAGTGATTTGGTCAAATATAAACTTACCATTTTGGTTCTTATAGATTCTAATACCGTAACCCCTACCTACTCTGATCGACCTCTATAAAACTTTAAAATATATATTGTGCCTTCCAGCATGAATTCTGGCAAATATAGTAAATACTCCCAAAACCAGATCCTCTGTAAACAAGAATTCCCTCAAAAAAATTCACGATACATATTTAAATATTAGTACAGGACAAACAAAACCTTTCAAAACTGGATACTTCTTACAGCTGGACTTTTTAGGTAGTGCCTTGGGTGTTTCATTGTATATGTATTGAATATGGAATACACTGAATTTGACGTACTGTTTTTTCTCCACCTGAGAGGCTGTCGAGATAGATGTACCCTCCGATGATGTTGAGTTGCACCCGCAGTAATAAGGACATGATGCTGCATCCATACACAACTGTGATGGATCGGGTAAAACCTGCAAATAGATGCCGTACTTACACAGGGTTCATAGCCTTAAAGACCAAACAAATTCAAAGACTTTCACCTCCCATTTTCAAAGACTTTTACACAGCAGTCAAAGACAACAGAATGTGACAACAAATACCAAATCAGTTCATTTACATTGCTGTACATGGCAAGAAACAGTCAGTTTGTTTACTACAACTGAGTACCTTTTTAAAAAAGTTTAATATGGAAAATAATTATCAGATTCTGTGGTTTGTTTTATAACAAACATTTGCACTTATACTTTGGAAGTAACATATGGGAGTTATTTTATAACAAATATTTGCACTTATACTCTGGCAGTAATAGACGTATGAATATATTACTGCATAATCTAATAGTACTTACTCAGTATTTTTAATTCTTCCCACAGCTGAAGCTTATTTGATGGACTGAAATAAAAAAATTAATAATAAAAATTGTTTTTTATTAAAAACTAAAAATCAATTATAATATATAGAAACAAAATAAAATAAAAAATATCCCACCCCCTTTTTTCTTCAAACAGTTACAGGTCAAGTAAGCTACTTCAGATTAGCAAAGTATGAACTATATAGCCTATGTATTCTTGCCGAACAGATCTGTCATTGAAAGCCAAGCAGATTTATAGATCTATCCATATTATTGAAGAAATAAATGAATAACGATTATCCTGAGTGTTCAGCTCTAGCTTGGTTTAGTCCCATTGAACTATTTCTCATTCCAGCCATTGTACCACAACTGGTATATCAAAAGCAGTGGTATGTGCTATCCTGCCAGTGGGAAGGTGCATATAAAAGATCCCTTGCTACTAGTGGACAAATGTAGTGTGTTTCATATATAGGACTATATGTCAATATTACCAAATGTTTGATAACCAACAACAAATGATTAATAAATCAATGTGCTCTAGTGGTCTTGTTAACTGTAGCAAAACTTTTGTTTGTTACCCCAAAAAAATAAACAAACATCCTATTTGTTTCTGTTTCTGTTTTTTTAAAACGCTATAATCTAACCGTAACATATTTTAATTATAAAGCATTATATGGAAAAATACATCTGCAAAGACCTTTTGGCAAATTATTTCCAATTTCGTTTGGCTATTGGAACAAATTTGTGCATATAGAATTATTTTTGAAAATGTTTCTTTATTGATATACTACAAAACTTTATGATGTGTATTTGTTTAATGTTATAGAGATATTAACCTTCTAAGTAACAACATTTAAGTAAATTGTAATTTTAATGATATAAAAATATTTTATTTGCCAAAACCTTTTAAAATGGCTACAAACTCAGGATAGACAAAAACAACCAACTTTGATTTCAACACTGCAGTAACAGGTTCAGAATTGAGGATTCTTTCCACATTTTCTCTCAGGTTTGGCAGCATTGATAAAACTGTAAACAGAACAATTACAAACACTAGTAATGGAATTTGCTAGCAATATTCACAAATTGTAATTTATTATATATAAAGCCATGAAATATATAGATCCACAGACATAACCATAAAAGTGATATTTGGTGAAAAGTAATATTTTCATCATAAATGTCATATTTTCACTGCTCCAGTGCAAATCGGGCTTCAATTATTACATGTAAATACTGCTTCATCATTTTATAGTTAGATGATTACCACTTCCATCAGATCATATTTGGAATTACATGTATATATTTTTTAATTTAAACAATTATTTTTGAAAAACAAAATGGATATGAAGTGCAATGATGGTAAAAAATCTAAAACTGATTGTGTCCAAAGCCAAATAATGGTGACACAATGTACTGTCATTGAAATTAACTTTAATTCATGTTTTGTTAAGACTTTGTGATGATCACCTTGTTAGGTATGTTTTCACAGCAGTATTATTAAATAATTATAGCATTAACGATCATTAAATAAAAGATAATTTTGATTGAAATTTCTTTTAAAACGTCCATGATCAAGTAGTTTCCACTAACGTTCCAGCAGGACATTGCATAAATATATCATGGTGTCACGTGTTTTCGATCGGATAAGCAAAATATATTAACAAAAAGGGAAAGATATAGTCAGAAATGAGGAAAGATGTATATAATAAATAGACCATTTCATGGTGGGGTTTTTTAATATGATTTTTATGTCAACTGCATGAAAATATGGTTTTCACACATCATTTGTTGGCATATAAATGGTATTTGAATAAACAAAAAAACATAGGAAATAGCCTCTATATATTTCTCAACTGAACTTTTTTTTCTTCCTAGTTTTAAGAATTTATTAATTGGTCATACCTACTACAAAACTACTAAAAGTTGAAATGAAGACGATAGATAACAATCAAACAGGAAATAAAATTAATAGATAAATGCCAAACGGCCTTACTGGTAAATTCAATACACTGAGAATAGGAAGATTTCATTCCAACTAATTCACTAAAAAGGAAGGAATGTTAAACATCCCAGCACATTTTTAAAATGAGTATTTCCAACGAGGTTTCTGAAAGAGAAACAAGCCTACACTGTCAGACATCAGGCTGGAACAGAACTCAATGTCTGTATCATCTTACAAAGCAGTCATCTTACCTGTCATGTTACATGTTCTTTGGTTACTCTCAAAGTGATGTTGTTTTCTATAATAAAAAAAATAATAAAATAAATAAACTGATCTGCAACATTCCCCCCCCCCTTATTTTTAATCAATGAAATATTTTATGATTTACCTCCAAATTTATTAGAGGACCTTTTTTTCTCTTTGTAATGTTTTTCTTTTTGTTTTTACTTTTTGTGCAACCTAAAAACGTTATGGGTGGGGCACACAACTCTAATTTTGCATAACCTATGTTGCCAAAAAATTAGGGCACCATTTAGATGAATCTAACAGGTTACATTGAGTAAATGGGTTATCTAAATTTAATTTTGCACAACCCATATTTTTACCTGGGGGTAGGAAATATTGAGAGAAAAAAAAGAAAAAAGCTAAAATTATATATATATGGTACAGAGTGGCTAGAATGTATATTCACACTCATCAGGAGTTTTTAATACTGGATAATCTGTTAATAATAAAATTAAAGCACCTACTAGGCAGCCTAAATGCATGGTACATTCCCAAG
>JAECMU010139243.1:0-12383 GCA_016106625.1 Dracogyra subfuscus
TGAAGAGGCACTTGAATTATGTGGCATTACCTTTACCTCAATCTGATCGTGTAGATTTGCACGAACAACCTCGTTTTTCCACTGGTTCGCTAACTCTTAACACTTACCTCAATCTGGTCGTGTAGATTGGCACGGACAACCTCGTTCTTCCACTGGTTCTCTAACCACATGGCTAACTCTAACACTTACCTCAATCTGGTCGTGTAGATTGGCACGGACAACCTCGTTCTTCCACTGGTCTTCTAACCACATGGCTAACTCTAACACTTACCTCAATCTGGTCGTGTAGATTGGCACGGACAACCTCGTTCTTCCACTGGTCTTCTAACCACATGGCAAACTCTAACACTTACCTCAATCTGGTCGTGTAGATTGGCACGGACAACCTCGTTCTTCCACTGGTCCTCTAACCACATAGCTAACTCCGCGTTAAGGATCTTCCATCGTCCGTTAACCTCCACCTCCCACATGGTGGGGCTGCTAGTCAGACTGAACAGGGCCACCTCCTCATATGCAGCATTTATACATGACATTGTCAGTCCATCAAGGGAGATAAAGCAAGCCAGAGTTGTCTGCTCTCCTTCATTCATCTAGAAAAAAAGATAATTCAAATTTAATTCAAAGCTGCTGACCTTTAGTTATCAGATTTATCCTGTTTTCAAGAGACTTGTGGAATTTCTCTTTTTTACCTTCACAGGATAAAGTCAATAACGTAAGTAATTAACATTTCAATATATTATGTACATGTTATTAGGTTGTTAGTCTTTACTGGTACTATTTTGAAGAAAACTATTCGATTTACAATGGAAGTTTTTCAATAATATATTCACTGTTTAATAGAAATAACTATGTACTACATTAAAAAAGTTAAAGAAAATGTGGCCTCCCAAGATAGATTTCTGTATAGTGGAGGCTGCCACTTCAGCAAGGATGACTAGTTTAAATATAAAAACAAAACGATAATTAAATAGTGATATCAGTTAATAATTTTTACAATAAAAATAAATGAAAGGTCATTTCTGTACTTTTAGGATGCCATTAAATTAAAATGTTCAATCTTGCATAAATTTTTTAAAAAGAATTTATTACTTTATAGAAAATTAATTCAACACATTTATTAAAAGATATTTTATTTATTTATTAAAAAAAAGACACATCTGAGAAGAATTTGTTGCAAAAAAAAGAGAAGTGAATGTTTCAAGGATTTATTCCAAATATTAATATTTAGAAGGTAATAGAAAAGCTGCAATAATAAGTGTAAGCACACACTCTAATAATTCACCACAAAGTTAATAATAATAACTGTTTGAAAAAACTACAGTGAAAGCATTAAGCATACTGGTTATACTTTGAGGCAAGGGATGGGGGGTAAATATTTCCCCAGTGAGCTCAATGGATAGCTTTCATATACATAGTGTAGGCCTATCTAATACAATCAATCTAAACTTATTTCAATTCCTATCTTTTGATACAATATAATGCTGTCATAGCAATATTTATCCTATAACTTACCCATGATATCCATGTCATAAACATATGTGATAATTTACTTTATCCTATAACTTACCCATGATATCCATGTCATAAACCTATGTGATAATTTACTTTATTAACCCGAGGGTTAATAATGGTATGCAAATTTCGAAGGTCTCTAGGTTATGTGTTGCGGTAAATGAGTCCTTTGCTTACACACCAACAAGACCCGTGTACCTGAGTGTAACGTTTTCAAAGATTTGTTTAAAATGCGTGACGTCAAACTAATCTGCGCTAATCGTGACGACGTCATATTATCGATGGCGGTGACTTTAGTACTGTGATTTACTAAAAAATTAATTAGAATGTTATTTTAGAAGTGTTATAAGATAAATATAATTCACTACTCGTGTTTTTTAATATGTAAAATATCAACCTCTTCTAGTTAATCGGTATTTATCTCGGCAGAGCCTCGACAAATATCAATTAACATAGACTCGGTTGATATTTTCCATATTAAAAAATACTTGTGACGAATCATATACATATCTTAAAAATGCCAATATTTATTGCCTCCACATAAAAAAGAAGTTTATTTTCTAACAAATTTATGTTCAAAATGTCTTCCAAACAATTTTTAGAAAATGTTTTTGTCATGTTTATAGCTAAAAATATATGACCCAAATATAAATGTCATTATACAAAATATTTTGACGACTGAATCCAATATAATATTTAAGTTTCACCATGTTAGGTCCAATTTTTTAGTATACTAATATAATAAACATTTAAAGCTAGTCATGCGAATTGCATGCGGTTTACATGAAGCTAAAATTAATGACTTTTATTTAAAACAGATTTTGGAACATAGTAGTAATTACAACATTATCAGAGGCAAGATAGCTGAAGCTAATTTCAGTCAAACTAGCTCACTGATGCTAAAGCCAAATGGCAAGACAGTCATGGAAACAGTCAGAGAAGTATGACATGCAATTTTAGAATATTTCAATGAAAGATTTTTCTAATACTCATGAATATTTAGCAAAATGCAAATACAAATCTTTTTACTTTTGGACTACTTTCTCAACAATAGAATAGGATGCTCTGACCATAAAAAATCATAACTACAAAATTTGAAGACAAACAGATTTTTGTTCCACGAAGCAATCTTAGCACTAAGATCACCTTAAGTGCATGCCTATTTTATGCACTTAAAAGTGGTCTTAGTGCTGAGATAGTTTCATAGAACGGGGCCCAGGTCCTATGTTTATATAACAAAAGTATAGACTCACATTTTTAATCTTGTCTTGAGACTTACAAATTGCATGCATGTGATGTCATTATAGATTTGAATCTACAGTCCATCCCATCCTCCAACAAAAAATATTTTTGGAAATAATTTAATTTTGCTTTGACATAAGAAGGATAGTAAAAGTGATTTGGAAAAAAACCTAAAAACTATTTTTGTGTGCAATTTAGAAAATAATCGGCTCAGAAAAATATAACTTGTAGTAAATTCCATAGTAAGAAAAAAATTTTTCCTGTGGGATGGACTACAGATTCACAATTTTTATAAGCAAGGGCCAATGATTAACATTTATAAAAACTTTAAGGCATTTCCTATGCATCATTCAGTTATTGACATTTTCTTGAGCATACAAACCATGTCCTGGGCTAGAAGGGGTTAATGCCTTCTTACAAAATTGTAGGGTACTTTGTGTTAAAAATTTGTTTTTTGTTTCAACAAGAAAGATTTTTTTCTTCTGGACATTTGCTTAGCAAATTTATTTCTGAATGTACAATCACCTATAAATTCCTATGGCACTATGAATCAAATTAAAAAAAATATTTTGTAGAGATTAGTAAATGTTCATAAGCTAAAATGTTCAGTAGTATCATAGAAAGTAGAGTAGATTTATTTAAAAAAATGATTTTAAACAACACATCATAAAAGCACAAAATTGTCACAATAAAAAACTGTCATGAGTTTTAATAAGACTTTACGATAAACCACAATGCACAGGACATAAATAAATGAATATTCTAAACAAGAGACTATATCGTAGGTTTCATCCACAGATACCGTAAACTATTTTTAAAAGATGTATATTTGATCATCTATTAATAATTTAATTTGTTTATCCTTATATGTCTTTAAAAAGATGTTAATGCAGAAAAATTTACAAATTATTCTGTTTTGGGATTATATTAAACATAGCACATATGAAATAATGAATATTAAAGCAATGAAAACAATGCAAAGGAACTTAAAGAAGGGGGTATACAAACAAGCAGCATTTTACATGCAGATGCAAATAAGCCAAGTGTGCAAGTTACCTCGAATACCCCTCTCCGTCGCGGAAAATCTACGCTCTGTACATAGGCCTAGGTTAGAAACAGTGCATGTCAGAATCTCCCATTGTAACCAGGTTCAGTGTTAATCAGCAGTTTATTCTTATGGCAAACAATTTTGTTTTTAGGAGGGAGGGGGTGGCTAGACTGCCATATTCAACCATCATAATTCAGACAAATCAAAGTACTGCTCAGTCAAAGAAGCCCTAATCAAAATAATAAAGTAAAATCTTTTTTTATTCTCTCTTCTTTGTTTTTCTTTTTCTCTTTTTGGGGGGAGGGGGATGAGGATTATTAACATAAGAAGAACATGGTATTTTGATGCTGGTTAATTTTATGACTTTGTGCTTACAACAATAAATTGAATTTAAATACATGTATTATAAATTTAATCATCGAATTTTCATAGTCATTAACAATGTTCTAGTGGTTTTTTAGCTACATTGTATAAATTGTTTAGAATTGCAAAGGCAACATAGTGTAGGAATCTTTCCAGAAATAACAACTACTTTTAATTACTAATTGAAAAAAAAATCAATTAAAAGACATTTCTGTACTTCAAACAATCATTTCCTGTAAGAAGTATCTTTTAATTTTTAAAGTTAAAACATTTTTAATAATATCCATCTTTGTTAACTTATTACTTCCCATGTCCATTAATGTACTTAGCAAGGTGCTAATTAATAACAAAAACATCTACAATAAAGGAATATTCCTCATATTTTGAAAAATATAATTCAGTGTGCAAATGAACAAATGTTAAGACAAAAAGATACAAAATGCAAGGAATAACATGACATAAAACAAACAAAAAAGAGGACAAACATAAATAGCACAGAATAAATTATACCAAACCTTTAGGAAGGACATAACAAAAAACAACACACAAGAATAACAAAGTAAAAGGCAAGAAATAATAAAAACAGCTAAGAATAATAAAATACAAAAAGCAAGGAATGACAACACAAAAGAACAAAGGAATAATAGAATAACATGTGGATTAACACACAAATAACATAAATACCAAGGAATAACACAAATAGCCAGGAATAACATCATATAAATATCAAGGAATAACACACAGTCAGGCTCTGCCTTAAATAATTGCCTGTCAAAATGGATTCCTTGTCATCACAGACACAGGTATTTGAGAAGATCTAAGTAACAAGGATCGAGATTGACAGGCAGCATCTTGTGCTGTCTGGACTGGACTGGACTGGACCAAGTGTTTAACATGCACATTCAGAGCAAGCTATTTTAGCACACGCCTGTCATGGGCACAGGAGCTGGCCTTCGCCAGCTTCTCCGTCCAGGACAGAAAGTTGGCGGGAGAGAGAAGGGGGGAACGCCTGTACTGGCAGGTGCAAGGGAGCATCAGCAGCCCGATCGAGTGCTGTCAAAATACAGTGCATGTTCTATGCCATCTATTGCCAGATCTATACTTTGTGTCAGCACAGACAGGCTGTGTTTTTGTCACATTAAGCTCACACTTGCCAGACGCTGTGTGTGTTTTGGACATACATTTTTCCAGAAGGCTGTAAATTGATCCACGAATGAAGTTTTACCAGACTGATGACTTAACCACTATATCAGGGTTGACAATTAACATGAAAACCATGGTCGCCAGCAGGACCAGTTGAAGAAAACTCTCACTGGCCCTTCTCAAATTCAACTAGCTCTCCAGCTATCACACTGCAATTTAACTGCAGTCAAAATCAAAACTTGAATGTTCTTTTTTTTAACAATAACCAGGTGCTCATCATACACAGTCTGTTTGTGTCAAAAGGAAAGCGATGAATTGGCATGTAACCACACCATCTCAAATAACACTTTTTGAAAAAGAAATCCAGTAGAAATAAAAATGCTTTAGCTCAGTTGATTGAATGCTCACTTGAGGTGCTGGCATCACAGGATCAATCCATCTCAGTGGATTCATTCCATTAAGTGTTTTTCATTTTAATCAGTGCATCACAACTGGTCAAAGGATGTGGTATGTGTTTTCCTGTCTGTGGGAAAGTGCATTTAAAAGATGCCTTGCTGCATTTGGATAAATGTAGCAGGTTTCCTCTGATGACTACGAGTCAGAATTACCAAATGTTTGACATCAAATAGCCGATAATTAATCGGGTGACTGCTAATTTTCAACCCTGCTATGTCACCAAAGCTAGTATATTTTATTAAGCAAATGTGGCAGCACATACTTCCCTTAAAAACTCCAATCTCGGTAACAGTCATGAAAGAGATCTGCACACAGTCCTTGTCACTGTGTTGGACTGTGTACAACCGGCCTCGGTGGTGTCGTGGTTAAGCCATCGGACACAAGGCTGGTAGGTACATGGTTCACAGCCCGGTACTGGCTCCCACCCAGAGCAAGTTTTAATGACTCATTGGGTAGGTGTATGACCACAAGACCATCTTTTCTCTCAATAACCACTAATCAACTAACTTACTATCATTGACAGACAGCCCAGATATCTGAGGTGTGTACCCAGGACAGTGTGCTTGAACCTTAATTGGATACAAGCATGGAAATAAGTTGAAATGAATGAATGACTGGGTACACCTGAAATGCATGTTCAAAAATATTGAAGTGCATTTTGGAAATGCTCATCTAAACCCAGTTTTAATCTGTCTTGGCTAAATGTACATGGCCTATGTTTGCCTTATATGCCACTAACTACAATTTATTTTAATGCTATTAAGATAAACAGGCTTCATGAATTCAAATCAGATAGAAAACATAACTGACAAATAGGACAACAGCCTAATAAAGTCTCCACACTGCAAGCATACAACTGACAAGCAACAAAAACAAAAATAAGCATCAGAAATTCTTGAATAATGTTATTGAGTTTTGTAATAAATTATTACCAAATGAAAACAGATATTTGTTTATGATGGTTGTTTAAATGAATAACATGTACAATATGTAAGTTATGTGGAAAGTAAAACAGTTATTTAATATAAGGACCATACCTAGGTCAGTAGTTGTTTTTTTATAAGTCTTTTTTAGTCTGTCTAGAGATTTTTTTTATTTTTTTTCTGTGCCTTGATTATTATTATTTTTATTTTTTATTTTTTTTATTTTGTTATTGCCACCCTCTAGTTATTTAGATCAGGTACCACTCTGAAGATTTAAATTTTTCCTAAATTACAATTTGTTCCTTGTTAGCACTAGGGGCGGGACGTAGCCCACTGGTAAAGTGCTTGCTTGATGCACGGTCAGTCTAGGATTAATCCCCATCCATAGGTCCATCAGCCTATTTCTCATTCCAGCCAGTGCACCACAACTGGTAAATCAAAGGCTGTGGTATGTGTCATCCTGTCTGTGGGATGGTGCATATAAAAGATCCCTTGCTATTAATCAAAAAGAGTAGCCTATGAAATGGCGACAGTGGGTTTCCCCTCTTAATATCTGTGTGGTCCTTAACTGTATGTCCGATGCCACATAACCATAAAAATAAAAAAATGTGTAGAGTGTGTCTATTAAATAAAAAAATTCCTTTGTTAGCACTAAATTGAACAAAAGCAGCTCTGGCTAAAAGCATACCGACATGTTTTAACATATCAACAAATGGACCTACTTATTTGTTTTTAAAAGTAGCTATCTTGGTCAAGTGCCCTCAATAACGTCTTATCTTGACTTGTCTTGTCTTACCTTATTTCATCAGTAAGTCATTAAAACTCACTCTGGGTAAGAGCCAGTTTATGGATGCAATTCCAGTACCTACCAGTCTTAAGTCTGATCATTTAACAACTAAACAACTAATGATGTATATAAACGGTGACCCTAATAGCAAATCAAAGTTTAAATTAAAAGAAAGGAATGTTTAATAACAACTTAGCACATTTTAAACTATGGCTTTTTGTTTTGGTATCTATAGATAACACGATTATTCTGACCCTATGTCAGGAGATATAAAAGATGAAAGCCACTGTTACCACATAGGTTATTCCAAACTGAAAAATGGCAAGGAATATTATATAAATTATGTTCTTTATGTACTTTCCAATAGACGAGACAGTACACACCACAGCCTTTGATGTATTAGTCATGTCTGACTAATGTATGTGAATTCAACCATGTCGCCGTGCTTTAAGAACAAAATAACCAACAAAAAGACTGCTAACAACTAGTGCTAACAACCAATAAAAAGACTGTTAACAACTCAAAAAAAGATTGCTAAAACATAATAAAAAGATTATTGACAATCAATGAAAAAACGAATAACCCATCAGAAGAGTGCTAACAACCAATCAAAAGCCTTTTAACAACCAAAGTAATTATTGCTAACTATTGAGAAATTTGCCAACAACCAATTAAAATATTGCTTACAAGACTTCTAAAAACCAATGAAACTATTGATAACTGCTGAGAAACTTGCCAACAACCAATGAAAATATTGCTAACAACCAATGAAACTACTGCTAACTGCTGAGAAGACTGCTAACCTTGCGAACACTCTTGGCGATGCGTTCGTCCTGAGTGAAGAGCAGGACGCGCTGCAGACCATCCAAGTACGACACCCAGAAGATAACCATCTTGTCCGTGCGCATCTTGCCAAGTACCTTCTCATCCAACATTTTCAACAGGCCGTCAGTCTCATCACTTTCATCTGCAAGGAAATTAAACAACCACAGTGTGAAAATGATATGATAGTTTAGTTTTTAAGTTGTCACAAGAAACTATTCAGGACTAGCCCTGGGTCAGCAGAAAATTTCACCAAATTATCTGTTAAACTTCAAAAATTGCAGAAACCTAGTTATTTTGTAACAATAAAATAAAATTCACCAATTGTTTTTGAAATTTGCGAATTTGGTGAATGTGAGAACTAGTCCTGCTATTAATATACTTTAACTTACCAGAGAATTATAAACCGCAAAAATAAAGAGAAGAAAATATGACAAATGCAAATAGGTATATGGAGTGACATGTTTTTCAATGACCACCACCAAGATGATTGGTTGGTTGGTTGGTTGGTTGGTTGGTTGGTTGGTTGGTTGGTTGGTTGGATATATGGATTGATAGATAACTGGCCACTGGAAGGGAGGATGGATGTACAGACAGATGGGCAAATGGATGGATGGATGGATGGATGGATGGATGGACGGATGGACGGATGGATGGACGGATCGATAAACAGATGGATAAATCGGATGGATGGATGGATGGATGGATGGACATAGGGACAGGTAGATTGACGGACCAATATATGGACAGACAACAACTCACCATCTGGGCTACTCTCTGGGTTGTCTACAGAATCAGTTATATCCAGAGAGCCGTTGTTTCGTAGAGATCGGACACTCAAGCGAACCTCACCAGCTCCATCCTACAAAACACAATGGACATCTTTGTATGTGATCACTGTCATCAGAACTCAATAAGACGAGTCTCTGCCCCAACCTGTTATATCCCCACAGCAATTTGAAAATAAAACCAGAAAGATTTTCAGATAAAAATCTAATTGGTATATTTAATACACATGACTGAGCAACACTATGGTCCATAACACCTTCCTCGATATATAATGTTTTACCTTCAGCACCAAATGGGAGAAAAGTACGAATATGCCTGCATGTTCGCACGCATATATACAAGCACAATTACATAGAGAACAAAATTAAAGTAATTAACAACACCACTGGAGCACATCGATTAATTAATCATCAGCTACTTTATGTAAAAGATTTGGTAATTCTGTCTCATAGTCATCAGAGGTAACAGTTTTACATGCTACATTTTTTCTAATACAGCAAGGGATCTTTTATATGCACTTTCCCACAGACAGGAAATCACATACCACAGATTTTGTCCAGTTGTAGTACACTGGGGGAAGGAGAGCATATCTACCTTGTTGATGAAGCATGGAAAACTTGGCTTTTTACGCCCATACACATTCCACATCAGTGTTCTCTCGGCCACTGGCTCATCCCAGGTGTAAAGCAGCGCCTGATTGGCCGACAGTAGAGTGACTTGGCTTTGGTTCCTGGAACACAAATAGACTGATTTTATACCTGCAATTAATACACTGATATTATACCATCTCAAGTCAGTATATTATATGGATATTAATCAAACTAAATGCATTTTTAGTTCTAAATATGTTTTGCATTCGGAAATGGTAATACATGTATTTATCATAAGATGCCACTGCACCTTTAACATACAAAAAGAAGAAGTGTTAGTTGTATTCCTTTCTTTTTCTCTTCTTTAACATCCCCTCCCTAAATCTTGCAAAGTTATTAAATCATACTTTTCTAATAAGACAAATAACCCCCCACCTCTAATGGCATAATTTAGAAAGAAATTCCTCTTTATTTTGGTGTATTTTAATATTTAAAACACGTTTCTAAAAAATTATAGCTTTTTCTAAAGAAGTTTGTTTTGTGTAACAACACTACATTGATTTATTAATTATTGGCTATTGGACGTCAAACATTTGGTAATTTTGAGGAAAACCGCTAATTTTTCCATTAGTAGCAAGAGATCTTTTATATGTAAAATCCCAGACAGGGTAGCACATACCACAGTCTTTGATATCCAGTTGTAGTGCATTGCCCAGAATGAGAAATAGCCCAATGGGCAATATTAGAGTTTTGGCCTGGTGCTTATAAAACTTTATAAGAGTCTAAGTCTTTACCATCATGGCAAGATCATACATATTGTATATACGTGTTTACATCAATGATTTATAACAATGAGCCCTGTTTATATTTTGCATTAGAAAACAAAGTCAAAAGATGGGGTGGTCAGACTAACCTTTAAACATACAAAAAGAAATCTGGCATCTGTGTTTTTAAAAAAATTTCCCTTCATATTTGGTGTGGGTAAATTTTGTGTTTGTATGATTTCATATTATATTCAAATCCTCCAAAAATCTTACTTCTTTTATTCTTCTTTAAAAAAAAATATATCATTATATAATAATGCTTTTCTAATGATAAAAATACCCTTCATCTCCACAGATATAAAGTAGCATTGAATCGTATCTTACTTCTGATGTATTTTGACGAAGACATCCTCACAGAGGTTTTCCACCCGGACTGGAGCATCTCCCGCACTGTAATCCCTGAATGTAACCGTGATCGGGGAGTCCGTGCCTCCTCTCACCTCCACACCAATGGCAGTCTAGAAACACAGTATTTGATACATATAACATACACAGGTTACTACATGAGTATGTGTCAAATACAAAATATATCAAACATGTTACAGGACTCAGGGCTTCTAGAATTTTTATAAAATCCACTAGCCATGGGATTAGTGATTTAAAACATTTACTAGCCATGATTAAAAATACACTTGTCCTACTTTGCTTTAAGTTAATACAGTTTTACTAAATAATAGTAATAACCAGATATATGTCACCTAAAGAGGGAAATGGAGCTTAAAAACACTAACATTGGGGAGTTGGAATAGTGTAAAGATATTCATATTTACAAATTAGACTTATCTGCAACATTTGACCCCCATAAAATACACTAGCCATCGGGCAGGGCAATAGTAATTATTTACTAGCCCAACATTGAATACCACTAGCCATGGGAGTGGGGCTACCATAATCTAAGCCCTGTAGGACTGCTATATTCCTAAGTTTTAGTAAGGATATTAATACAGTTCTCAATAGAATTTTTCATAATTGTTCACACAAGATACAGATTATAGTATTTATTTAAAATTTGAATTTGTATGTGCATAAAAACATGTTTAGAAATGTTTGTTTTGCTTCTGTTGCCATGAAAGTCTTTACACAAATAATATGGTGTGTATCATTTTAAAATGTTCATAACCTCTTCACTGCACTGAGGATGTATATTTTTAAGTCTTCTGGCTGTTGCTGGCAATGTTGTGAGGATGTGTGCTGTATGTGCCCAAACGACCTACTTTCATTTGCATCTAACATAGCTGCTTCCGATGCAATAAATAAAATGTGTTGAGTGTGTCATTAAATAAAACTAAATAAATTAAAATTTCCAACATAGCTGCCTAACTACAGTTAGTCCAGTGAGTTACTTCCCTTTACACTGGGTTTTCTTTTTTCAAACTAGTTCAAGTTCTTAATTACATGTCATTTGCATAAAAAATGTCAAAGTTGGACTAGAAATGTAAAGCAAAATTGTTAGCACAAAGGGGCAGCAAATTATTAGCAGCAAAGACATTAATAATCATAGATTCTTCTTCAAAGATTCTTCATCTATATTTGTCACACTATCTTTTACCATAATGCATGAAAATGAGTAAACATGCCATGTGGAATTCTGATGACTTGCATGACCTTATTCATCATACATTTTTCCTTTATATTCAAAATACTTTATGTAATAATGAAGGCTAGAATGAAAAAATCCAGCAATCATCCCACTCTGCATGGCATGAATGACGTATACATAATAGATTGATATTATAATGAAAAAAAGAAATGTTTTATTTAATGACGCACTCAACACATTTTATTTTCAGTTATATGGCGTCAGACATATGATTAAGGACCACACAGATACTGAGAGAGGAAACCCGCTGTCGCCACTTCATGGGCTACTCTTTCCGATTAGCA
>JAECMU010139276.1:0-12341 GCA_016106625.1 Dracogyra subfuscus
ATCGATCCTCGTTGGTTTCCCCATTGGGCAGTTTCTCGTTCCAGCCAGTGCTCCACAACTGGTGTAACAAAGGCCGTGGTATGTACTATCATGTCTGTGGGATGGTGCATATAAATTATCCCTTGCTGCTAATCGAAAAAGAGTAACCCATGAAGTGGCGACAGCGGGTTTCCTCTCTATATATACATGTGTGGAACGTAACCATATATCTGACGCCATATAACTATAAATAAAATGTGATGAGTGCGTCGTTAAATAAAACATTTCCTTCCTTCCATGTTATGGATATCTGGATAGTATAGAACACATCGTGGTTAGTTGGCAATTTAAGAGCGATTCGGTGCCACAGGTTCGAGTCCCAGCAACAACATGGGCCAATTTGTGAGGCCAGAAAGAATTTAATTATCTCCTGCGCCAGTGCGTTAATATTTATGTATGGTTACATGTTTTGTACAGTCGACAATCCATGTGTGCTGTTCGTGGTTTTATATGTTGGATCATCGTTGCGTTGGTTTTTACAACAGGAAACCTTGCTGCGAATTAACAGCTTATCCTTGATTAAACCGCGGTTACCTGCTGTGCGAAATGAAAACGTACAAAATATTTTACTATAAAACAAAACATAATTGGTATCAAAATTCAAAATCTGAATTCTACTTAACAATAGAAGAAGATACAAAAAAACGAGCGGAAATGAAGTTCCTAAGCGTTGCCTTTGTCGCCGTCTTAATGGGTATGTACATATTTCATTTGCAAAAGTGTTAGTATAATGTTTTTATTGTTTTGTTAAATCATTTATTTATCTCATTATTTTTAGATTTTATATATGTATTTATTTATTTATTTATTTAAAGAGTTCAGAATACAATTAGGATGCTTTTGACGTTATTGTCAATGTTAAGGTATTATTTATACCAAATTTAAATTTCGATAAATAAGGATTTCACATGAAACTTGGTTTGTTTGTTTTTAAAATTCTATATTACTGTTCCAGTGTCGCTGGTTCTCTTGTCGCTGTCTTCGGCACATCATCACGGTCATGGACACCATGGACATGGTCATGGTCATCACGGTCATGGACACCATGGACATGGTCATGGTCATCACGGACATCACGGCCACGGACATCACGGACATGGTCATGGACACCACGGTCACGGCCACGGACATCACGGACATCATCACGGTTGATACAGAATTCTAGTCTCGTTTGAAGAAAAGGCTGTTGTACGGTCTTGATATAACTTGCTTGTTATTTTTTTAAAGGAAAAATAAAACAAACCAAAATATAAATGCATGACTTGTTGTTCGTTCTCTCTTTACCGATATAGTTTTACAGATCATGAAAATAACTTGTATTATATAAAACAGCATTGATTGGATACAAATAAATCACTTTTATCGGAATACATTAGTGTAATTTTATAAGTCATATTTTGGACCATCACTCAGTTCATTTAATGATCGTTATTTTCGTTTTGTAATTAATTCTAGTCACAAAAATGAATTAGGTTAATAAGAAGCCGAATAAATCCCCTGCTTCTTTAAGCGACATTATTAGTTGATCTATGACCAAACAATAATAATAGAAAATAAAAATGAAAGAATAAGCACTTGGTGGACACTTAGTCCTTTGCCAACGCCTTATAGTCAACATGCAGACTGATGGTAACCACTCTGCCATACATGTCGAGTACCAAATCATTTCCTTCTTTTGGGAAAACTGAATCTGCATTAGTGAAATGAAAGGAATATTGGTTGAATTACGTCTTATCATATTTCTATTTTAAACAATAATTATTTCGTATCTGACATACGGTTACTTGGACCATTGTTCGACAAAGCTGGAGGAAAACACCTGCCAGCGCATAGGTTATATAGGGAGGAAAACCTGAAACAATCTGGAGTAATCGGTCCTACCTTTCACGAACTCGTGTGTCTGCTCTCTCACGCACCCAACCCTTACATAATTATGACTCGTGAAAACATCAAAAGACAGCGATAGTTTATAAAAAATTGTTTTTTGTAACACGTCGGCTATTCGATGTCAAACGTTTGGAAATGTTGACATATAGTCTTTGGAAATGCGTTACATCTTTCTATTGGTAGCAAGGGATTTTCTATATGCACCATCCCACAGACAGGTGAGCATATACCACGGTTTTTGATATACCAGTCGTGGTGCACAGGCTAGAAAGAGAAATAGCCATATGGGCCTACGGACGGGCATCGATCCCAAACCGACCGAGCATCACGCAAACGATTTACCACTGGGCTATGGACCCGCCCCTCGAGAGGACAGAGTCAAATATAATATGGAATTCGCGGTACATGATGTTATAATATGGTAACCAGAGAATGTAACTTTAACAATTTGATAACTTTGCAAATTAGATGTAAATTAGTCGAGGTCTCAGCATTAAGTTTACTGACATATAAGCAAACGTACATGGGTGACACTCCACGATTGACGCATGCATTCATAGTCATCAAATAAAAACATTTCAATAGCAATTTTACACTGAAAGCTGTCCAGCATTCAGAAAAAAAGACACTAATTTTTAAACACTAAGACGTATGTTTCACTATTTATAGCTGTTGTTTTTGATAATTGGAATCAGACTTTACCAGCATTTCATTGTCTAGATTATCCATGAATGTACATCAGAAGTGTTTTTGGTCATTCTGGTGTTTCCTAATATTTCCTATTTTTATTAAAGCACGTACTTCTGATAAATAACGGTTTTGGTGACGAGCTCTAGTCTATTGTTTAAAGGATATTTCCCCATTCCATGGTCACATACTTTTTTTCCCTCTCTTGAAACTTTATGAAACATGTTACAGGTTTGTAGATTAACCAAACCTAGTGTCCACTTTCGTGGATTGAAACTAGGGTTTACGGCTGTAACAATGCCTCGAGGCGCAGAAGTGATGTTAGCACTAAGACTGAGATCACCTATGTGCGAAACTACTTTATGCACCTAAGATTATCTGAGCCCTAAGATCACTTTGTTGAACGGGGCTCTGGTCAATGTTACGTTTGTTAATAATAAATATGAAGTAAGACATTGTCTGACAGTGTTCGGTATACAATTTTCATATGTACGCATTTAGTATGTGCAGCTGAAAATGTTGTATCTAATGTCATAACTTCTTTGTTTTAAGCGGAAAGAGTGGCACATTGTGTGGTTTCATTGGGTTTCAACTCGCATTTTCTGTGTGGTCATTATACGACGCCATATAACCGGAATTAAAATATGTTGAATGCTTTCTTCCTTCTTGTTTGTTTGGTATACATTTATTTACGCTGTAAGTCAAAATAAATTTAATTAGTTGATTTTTATGGTATGGGAATAGTCAACTATCTCAGTATATATCCTCGAAGGATCGTGAAGCGTCCTATTAACAGGAAAATGGCTACAACGCACACACATTGTAATCGCACGATTAATTTGATTATTTGATCTATTACCTTATTCAATTAACTACAAATATCAATTAATAAAATGTTTATAACCTTACAAGTGTATTCCGCTAATAGATAAAACACATGCCACAGTTGAATGTGTACATTCCAAGGTCTGGATCGGAAAGCGTCCTATAGGTAAGATGGGCTTCCATAATTTGTTTTTTGTTGAAATAATACATTGTCACGTGACCTGATCCAAAGATGCAAGCAGACGTGACATGACCTGATTCTTTCGCTGTTGGTAAGTGCTGATTATTTAGATGCAGGTACGTATTAATATTGCATATAATTTCAATCGATGCTACTGGTTAAAATAACGATCGTGTATAATGCATTTTGTATAAAAATAACTTTACCTGCTTTTTACTCTTTTTTTTTCTTTATCGGTAGCAAGTACTTCCTGGTTCAGAATTATTATGTTGTCAAAGTTCACGCGTGTGCAGATTTGTAATAAACAAGCTGTACGTAAAATAGGACGCTTCTTGACTTAGGACGCCTTTCGATCTTTAGCGATATATGTATTTACCAAAATACACTTTATATTCATAATATAGCGGTGCACATATTATATAGCCTTTTGTTTCGCATCTGTGTCAAAGGTTAAAATCACTTTTAATCAAAATAAGGCGCATCAATAAATTATCAGTCAGTCAATAAGTGAATACATAAATTGTTGTAATAAAAATTAACAGCACGAATGTAATATATAGTCAAGTATTTGGCGGCATAAAGTGGCATGGCAACATTTATGCTACAAATATATGCATGAAATGAGGAGAAAAAAACGAATAGTAAGGGAGTCAGGTTGATGTGTGTGTGTGTGTGTGTGTGTGTGTGTGTGTGTGTGTGTGTCGGAAAATCTGGAAGGTTTGAACATTACTTGTTATGTAAACATACATGTATATTGCAGATCTACAACTCTTACTAGCCTAAACCTGCACTTTCATTGGGAATTTGCATTTAATCATACGTCGGTGGGTCTTGATCTGCTGCTATCAAAAAACAACTGTTTAGGGAGAGACATCAAATTTCAGCTATGAGAGAGACTAAAACTAAATATTTTAAAGCGGCATTCTCTGGAATAGTTTTATTATTTAAGCATATAGAACAGAAAATCCTTTACGTTTGGTGCATATATGGCGCCGCACTCATCATTGGTATCACTATGCTGTCGTATCCATATCAAAGCCATTATTTTGAAAGTGGGAGAGTTTTGACGGGCTCCTACCGATCTCGGTTTTCATTGGCTTATCACAAGTGTGAAATCCCCCAACAAGAGATCACGTGAGATTTCGTAATTTTGGAACAAATTTAACTGATTATACGTCAAAATTACCAACTGTTAGACATCCAACAGCAGATGAAAGGAAGGATTGGATATGTTTTATTTAACGATGCACTCAACACATTTCATTTACGGTTGTATGGCGTCGGATGATTATTAAATCAATTTGCTCTAACTTTGATATCGTTAAACATCCCCTCCTCCTAACTTTACTCATTCTAAACGAAAGAATATTTATTTGAATTTGTCGATTTTAACACGTAAAATTAAGAAGTGAAAACCTTCATTGTCTTCTTTAGTATATTTTATTAAAAATATATATATATATGATTAATGTGTTACTAGTATACAAACTAAACTTTGAAAGTTATATTAACTTTATAAAATATTAATTCTGAAATAGGAAGGTACGTTGTCATGATCAAACCGGTTTTAACAAAAGATCGTACCGTATCCTCAACCGAACGTTCTTCGTACAGCGCAAGATTTCTCTTTTAATTTTTTGAGACGAGCCATATATATATATATATATATTTTATTTAACGACGCACTCAACACATTATAATTACGGTTATATCGGCGTCGGACATATGGTTATGTCGGGAAAAAAACCCAGTGGTTAGCTGACGGGGATCGATACTAGACCGACCGCGCATCAGGCAGGCACTGTACCACTGGGCTATGCTGTTGAGACGAACCCTACAATTTGAAATCGATAAACGCACGTGCTAACTGAAACTGACAACAGGCTGTCGTTTGTGCTTTGCCGAGTTATGGCGGCACAGACGACGAATCAAGCGTATACTTTTGACGATCTCCGTTCATAGCGGACAAACACGAGGTTTTTTTAAAAGTGCATTTGAGTTTGTATTTCATATGTACACATGATGTTATAATATGGTAACCAGAGAATGTAACTTTCATTGAATACTCTGTTCGCCAAATGGTTATCAGAACTAAGGATTTGTTTTCTTCCTTCTTTCTGAGGGACAGAAAGAAAGAAAGAAATGCTTTATTTAAGGAAGCACTCAACACATTTTATTTACGGTTATATGGCGTCAGGCATATGGTTAAAGACCATACAGATTTTGAGAGGAAACCCGCTGTCGCCACTTCATGGGCTACTCTTTCCGATTAACAGCAAGGGATCTTTTATTTGCGCTTCCTACAGACAGGATAGCACAAACCATGGCCTTTGTTGAACCATTTATGGATCACTGGTCGGTGCAAGTGGTTTACACCTACCCACTGAGCCTTGCGGGGCACTCACTCAGGGTTTGGAGTCGGTATCTAGATTAAAAATCCCATGCCTCGACTGGGATCCGAACCCAGTACCTACCAGCCTGTAAGCCGATGGCTAACCACGACGCCACCGATGCCGGTCTCTTTCTGAGGGATACATTAACTAATAATGTCTTAATGTATACAGGTAACTAACTGATCAGGTTCTTTGTCAATCTAGTTCATCAGTTTGATTAAAGATAATAATAATACTCAAAATTAGTAATTGATAAGTGCAGTGGATAATTATCGGCCGACTCAGGGCATACTATTTAACATTCCCTCTTTCTTTATATCAAAGTAGTATACTTTATCCAATACCGTTTCATAACATGCAAGTTATGTTTGTGATGTGATGAACAAATTGTTATTAACATAGAGAAATAAACACTTATGTAAATATTTGTTTGTTTTATTTTTCCTTTTTTTTAGAACGAGAACAGATTATATCAAGACCGTACAACAGACTTTTTTTTAAACGGGATAGAAATTCTGTATCAGCCATGATGATGTCCATGGTGTCCGTGACCGTGATGTCCATGGCCGTGGTGTCCATGATGTCCGTGGTGTCCATGACCATGTCCGTGGTGTCCATGATGTCCGTGACCATGTCCGTGATGTCTATGTCCATGACCGTGGTGTCCATGACCATGACCATGATGATAGGCCGAAGACAATGATAAGAGAACCAACGACACTGGAACAGCAATAATATATATGATAAACATGTGTCAACAATGTTTGATAACAATTTAATAATGTGTATATCGGAAGAAACAAAAATCTAAACCTATTTTAAAATAACTTTGTTAAACTATGTATAAATAAATAAATAAATAAATAAATAATAGTAATAATTATGAAATAAGAAGGCACATACCAATTAAGATGGTGACAAAAGCAACACTTGAGAACTTCATTTTTGCTAGTTGTTTGGTTTCTTCTAGCGTGGTGAAAGAGAAGTGAAACTTTGATATTTTTTTATACAAAGTTTGTTTGTTTTTATAGCGAAATAGTTCATATGTTTTTCATTTCCCACAGTAGGTAATCGCTATATTGCCACCGCAGAACTGCTAATTCTCAGCAAGGTTTCTCCTTGTAAATACCCAGCGCAATGATGATACCGCATTTAAAACCACGAATACCACACACGAAAAGCTGACTACAAAAAAACGAAAGACTCTAGTACTGTATCCTCAACCGAACGTTCTTCGTAAAGCGCAAGATTGGTCTTTTAATTTTTTGAGACGAACCCTACAATTTTAAATCGACAAACGCACGTGTTAACTGAAACTGACAACAGGCTGTCGTTTGTACTTTGCCGAGCTATGGCGGCACTGACGACGAATCGAGCGTATACGTTTGACGATATCCGTTCATAGCGAACACACACGAGCTTTTTAAAAGTGCATTTGAGCTTGTATTTCATATTTGTATATGATTGTATAATATGGTAATCAGAGAATGTAACTTTAATACTTTCCAATAATACTGATCAACACTGTCCATAGTATTACTTTGGTTTATAAAGATATCCATTATATATCTAGTAGGGATGCTTCCTGGTTGACATTTCAGGGCAGGTCCATAATTTAACGAAAGGGGTAGATGTTTAGAAAAACTACGTCCACATGTTGAGGCTTTGTTTTTTGTAAATAAGTACCCATGCTTACTTGGGAATGGTTTTATGGTGATGGGTAGGTACAGTTTATGGCAATGGTAGAAAAGCTATCCATGCCACTGGACAAAATAGATGCACATACATATGGATGTCTGGATAGCTTAGAACGCATTGTGGTTAGTTTGCAATTTGCGGGCGATATTCATACATCCATACATCCATGCATACATATATACATGTGTACATACATACATACATACATACATACATACTAACTACAAGTACATGTTTATTCACTGGCACTAGTTGATCATTTTGTTTGCTGATTTTTTATTTTTGAATTTCAAGCTAAATTTCAGGAATATACAAGTCAAATTAAAAATGTTTTTATAGCAAATAGTCTTAGATATGGTCTTATTTAATGTGTCATTCAAAGTAGGGCACACTTCGATCTTTGGTCAGGTGAGATACAATTTGGTATAGTGTTACTTGTATGACAATGCACATCTAACAAAGTCAACACACTTTAAAATTAATATATAATTTGATGTGACAACTGAGATATTAGCTTCTAAAATGCTAAATAAACACAAATAATATTATGTGTAACTTTAGTGTATGCATGTGTTTTCTGTTCATACAATTAAGATCTGTTAAAAATAAAGAACAAATTATCATGAAACAAAACGAACCAACTCTGTTTACACTGGTTTGGTTCTACACACAGTGTCCATATGAGTGGTGAAATAACATAGCAATATCAGTTTAGTTACTGTGATACTTGCCAGCTTTTCATAAGTGGTATTCGTGGTTTTAAATGCGGGATCATCATTGCGTTGAGGGTTTTTTTCTTTTTACAACGAGAAACCTTGCTGAGAATTAGTAGCTCTGCTGTGAGGAACACCGCGGTTACCAACTGTGGGAAATGAAAAAGATATGAAATATTTCGCTATAAAAACAAACATACTTTGTATAAAAATATCAAAGTTTCATTTCTCTTTCACCATAGTAGAAGAGACCAGACAACTAGCAAAAATGAAGTTCTCAAGCCTTGCTTTTGTTACTGTCTTAATTGGTGTTTTTTTTATTTCACAAGTATCACTATATTTATTTATTTATTTATTTATTCATTGTTTAACAAATCTTAGTTCAGGTTGTAAGAACAATGCAATACTGATTAACTATTGCGATACTATAGTTTGGACTATAGTTTGAAGTTATATTAAGAATAGTTTCAATTGTTTGTTTGATCCAACATACACATTAGTATTTTATTAAATTGTTCTTTGACATAAATTTCGATAAATGTTTATTATATATTGCTGTTCCAGTGTCGCTGGTTCTCTTGACGCTGTCGTCGGCATACCACCATGGTCATGGTCATGGACACCACGGTCATGGACATCACGGCCATGGTCACGGACATCATGGACACCACGGACATGGTCATGGACACCACGGTCACCATGGTCATGGTCACGGACATCATGGACACCACGGACATGGTCATGGACATCACGGTCACGGACACCATGGACATCATCACGGCTGATATAGAATTCTTATCCCATTTGAAAAAAGGCTGTTGTACGGTCTTGATATATCTTTTTTCTCTTTCTAAAAAAAAATAAAAATAAAACAAACAAATATTTACACAAGTGTTTCTTTCTCTTTGTTGTTAAATATATTTTTTTTATCACACTTTTGAAATAACTTGCATATTATAAAACGGTATTGAATAAATTATACTGCTCTTATATAAAGAAAGAGGGACTGTTAAATAGTATGCCTTACGTCGGCCAACAATTATCGACTTCACTTATCAATTAGTAATTTTGAATCGAGTATTATGAATTCGATCAATCATCTGTATATATCGAGGTGACATTATTAGTTCATGTATTCCCTAGAAAGAAGGTAGAAAAAAACTAAAGTCAGACAACCACTTGGCGAAAGAGAGTATTCATTGAATATTTAGTTTAGACGTAGCCACTGATATCTAACAATTGGTACTTATCAGTCAGTATCTACACTAATGTGCCGACATTGTCGTGCATGTCGAGTTCCAAACCGTTTGCTTTACTGGGACCACTTTCCAGAATCTTGTTTATCCAGGACAGTAGGTTAGTGATTAGTTGTTAGTGGATAGTGAGGGAGAAGTCGGTGTAGTGGTCTTACACCTAGCTACTGGAGTTGCTAAAACTCGCTCTAGGTGGGAGCCGGTTCCGGGCTGCAACTTTACAACCTTCCAGCCTTATGTCCGGTGGCTTACCCACGATACCACCGATGCCGGTGTATAACGACCCACTCTACAAATATTTATGTACGGATATATTATATAAGGCAGTTGTCAATATGGCTAAGGACCAAACAGGTAATGAGAGACGAAACTTATATTCCAACCACTAAATGTGCTACTTTAATTTTCGTTAGTTGTAAGAGATCTTTTACAGACAGGATAATACGCGTTTATACAACGGCTTTTGTTACACCAACTGTGGTGAACTGACTGGAACGAGAAATAGCTCGAGGGAGATCGATCCAAGATCGAATGCGCATCGAGCGAACACTTTAATACTGGCCTATATCCTGTCCTGGGAGAGGAAAAACCCACTAGCATTGGGATGTGTTATAAACAGTTCTCTTTGACAATACGTACCACGGGGTATGATATACCAGCTATGGATCCTTTATAATATTAGACATGTCTGATATATCGAGAGTTGAGTTGAGCCCAAGAATAATATTGAGTTTATTGAGTTCACCACAGCGGAACAATATAGCGACACGGGGATGTTCTAGGCAAGCCAAGGAGCATCACATGTTGATGGATCAGGAGACCTACATACAAAACGAATTGTGGTGTGTGTTTTTTGGTTGGTTTTTGTATGTTTAAACCCCTAACATATAATCTCTAAACGACAAAACCATGGCGCAGTCAAAATCGTATCCCTGCACAAGGCAGAGTCCAGAGGACGTTCTATACAAGGTCATGATAGTTTCCATGATCCACTATGGGGTGAGTTGCTAACAGGTGGACCGGCAGCGTACACTCCCAAGGAGATACGGCAGTGTAAATTTCATCCTTACTGCACCTCCCAGTCCGAAATACACACCCGCACAGGAGAGTAGAGTTCCTTCATATAGCAATTAATACAGACGAGATGGAAATTAGATCGGATATATTCCTCGTGAAAAAAGAGGGCCATGTTTCGACATATTTACAACGAAAATAACTAATTATTTGTGTGTGTGGGTTTTTTTTTTAATCTGCGTAAAGTTATACCAAATCATCTTACACATATTATGTTCATGTCACATTTCTAGCTGGAACAGTCACTGATTTATAAATGTTAAATTCTGAATCATACATCTTGCAAAATGGTCACCATTTTTGACGTTGTGATCAAGTGGTTTCATGCTCACACCACCCTGATGATCATATCTTGCCATGAGGACAAATGTAACCTTTCCATGACTACCTACTCAAAAGCTAAGCTTCTTTTATGGCTCTGTTTGCAGGACTATATTGCACATAATTATTATATACAGTCTATGACAATCATCGCAGAGAATATAACATTGTACTCCACTGTGAAGTTTACATTTATATAATATTGTTTGAAAACATTTCACACAACGCCCTTAAGTTTAATACACCTGCACGTGTAGCATGTTTTGAAAACGCATTCCTCTGACAGACTTCCATACCTTGTCTTTTGTTTCGCATCTCTTTGTCAAAATCACTTGTAATCAAAATAAGGTGCATGAATAAATTAACAATCAGTCAATAAGTGAATACATGAATAATTATTGTTATAATGTAGTAAATGACCGACAACACGAATGCAATATGTACTCAAAAATAGGACGATATATAGTGGCATGGCAATATTTATGCTACATGTTTGGCCACAATCAGATTTTCTAACTAATCTGGTTAAGTCAAAACAAAGGAATCTTGCTAAAATGTTCAATTTTACATTGCGCTATATTGATGATCTTATATCATTCAATAATAACAAGATCACAGATTACCTTTCATTGATTTACCCACCAGAGTTGGAAATAAAAGAAACTACAGATAGTGAAAAATCTGTTTCATACCTTGATATATACATAGAGATTCAGAACGGCGACGTACTTCACACTAAGCTGTATGATAAAAGGGATGACTTCAACTTTCCAATCGTCAATTTCCCATTCATGTCGAGCAATATTCCAGCTCCAGCTTTTGGTGTTTATATTTCACAACTTTTGAGATACCTCAGGGCATGCACATCATATGCCGATTTTAAAGACCGACATACCATTCTGGTACAGAAGTTGTTTCATCGGGGTTATAACATCCAAGGACTCCTGAAGGCTTTCAAAGAGTTCTATGGTCGACACTGTGAGGCCATCTCATGATATGACGCATCACTGACAAACATGATGTCTGATGCAATACCCTATTTTGACCTTGTACGTACATTTTCATCCTTTTGTTGAAAATGGTGTACACTTTTACCTTATTGTGGACTTTACATAGGTGCTGTGGGTTGTGCTCATGACGGGTGCCACCGGTGGGGCAGGATATGCTCACCTTTCGTGAACACCTGATATCATCACCATTTTCATGGTGATTCATGAGTGTATGCCATCACAGTCCTATGTATTCCATTGGTCTCTGTGCGGACTGGGAG
>JAECMU010139459.1:772-16086 GCA_016106625.1 Dracogyra subfuscus
GGTATATAATGTAATGCAGAAACAAGAATCTGAGATTAGGTACTGTAACTTACACCTCTCCTAAAGCAGACCAGTGACTTACAGGAAGTAATAAGATATGGGGGTATGTAATGTAATGTGGAAACAAGAATCTGAGATTAGGTACTGTAACTTACACCTCTCCTAAAGCAGATCAGTGACTTACAGGAACTAATTACAATTGGTGGTATATAATGTAATGCAGAAACAAGAATCTGAGATTAGGTACTGTAACTTGCACCTCTCCTAAAGCAGATCAGTGACTTACAGGAACTAATTACAATTGGTGACAACGTAGTTCATTCCATCTTTTATGTCTTGCCACTTTTTGAAGGTTTTTTCATTCGGATAGAGGTAGAGAACAAATTATTTTAGCTTTATTTCTTCAACAGCCAATTATAATTGATGAAAATAATTCTCTCTCATTGTTGGGTATATTGGATATAGCTATCCTATTGAAGAAGGCTAAAACATAGTTCTGTCTTTCATGTACTATCATGTGATTGCATTTAACAAGAGGAGTATAAATATTTTGGTAATATATGTTGTTATATTAATGGAAGTTGATTATCTGAAATCATCCGACAACATTTTTAGATCAATATTTAATTATTGAAATCTTCATTATTAAAGCTATCTTGTTAATTTGTAGTGTTAAATTATATTTAATACATGAAACAAATAAGGGAAATATGACTGTGTAGTTTAGTTCTGATGAAATGGTCCAATAATGTTTTTTTGTTAAAATAGGCCATCTTTGTCAGTTTAATTAACAAATGGATGAGAGAAATAAAGATGTTAATTCATTCATTCCATCATACGCGATCATATGGAATAGAAAAAGCACCTTGGGACCCTGCGTGCTTCACCCCAAGTCCAAATTTCCAACACCTTAGGAGCACTTTTTCTATCCCATATGGCTGCATGTGATGGAATGAATGAATGTTTAACAATACCCCATCATGAAAAATACTTCGGCTATTGGGTGTCAAATTATGGTAAATTCAAAACATGAAGTGATGATTAACAATATAAAAAAATCAAGGGTCTAATAAAAACATAAGAACTGTGCAAAAATAAAATATCACAGATAAATAATATTAAAATTTAGAATAAAAGTCGGTATCACGTAAAAAATTGTAATAAAAGTTATAATCGACGCGAAATGATTCCATCACATTATGTTGGCCAAATATATCTTTTCTAGTTTCTGTCAGATACTTACACTGTCAGAGTACATTGACAGTGCACACACTGAGGTGGAGTGTCTTTCTTCAAGATAAATTAATGGGTCACTTAGGTATGACCGATGTGAGTATGACACCAGACTATTTCATCCTTCCTGCACTGCTTATAGGACTGCCACTCTCCCAAAACTGGCTTGATAGGTTAAAGCTTGTTTGAAACCACACAACCTCAATCTTGTTGCGAAGTCGAAAAGATAAATTGGTTAATACTATGTTTAAAATAAGTATAGGGCACACCGACCCTGGCATGAGGAGAATCCAAAGCAGACTTGGCAGGTAAATCTGCCTTTTCATTACCCCTGATAACATGGCTGGGCACCCAACAAAATACAACATCTTTGTTAGCAATGCATAAAAAGACACACTTTCATATCACCATCCCAATTAACGGATGGTACAGTTTCATGTTTCATAAAGCTTGGAAGCACGAAAGTAAGTCGGTAAAAATAATAAATTTGGTTGCAGTCATATCCTTGATTTCTTTGAAGGCTGAAAATTAATGCTGAGTCTGGCAATCTCATGGAAATGATAGTGTCTGATGGAGTCTTTAAGTCTTTAATGGCAGCTTCCTGAACATTTCTCTGATCACTTAAATCTTATTAATTTGATAGAATTTTAATGTGGATTGGGTTGGTGTGTAAAAAATATGTAGAATAGAAAGGTCAAGTGTTTTGTTTGTTTTTTTATTCCAGGAAGCGTGATTTTATGGACGATTTTGAGCAAGAGTTGAGGGAAAAAAAGGCAAAGAAAATTCCACCCAAACCATTTAAGCCTAGGTCAAGATCAAGGTAAATAATATTTATTTATGTAATACAAATTTTTCTTATTTTTCATATAATTTAAAACTTTATTTTTCATTTCTATGGCTGTTGCTTCTGTAGTTTGTAAAAAGAAACACAACCTAAAAACAAAAAGTTTTTTTTTTTTAACGACACCACTAGCACACGTTGATTATTAATGATTGGCTATTGAATATCAAACATTTGGTAATTTTGACATATAGTCTTAGAGAGGAAACCCACTACATTTTTCCATTAGTAGCAAGGGATCTTTTATATGTACCATCCAGCAATCGAAGCAGTCTTAGCGTTATGAAATCGTAAAACCACTGTAGGCTGTGACATCACTATAGAACACTCCATAGTGACGTCATAGCTTAAAACAATTTTACAATTCCGTAGGCTAAGAAAATATGTTCCCTGCATGGGATCTTATATAAAGAGTATACATGGGGTTGTTTTTTGCAGTTACTTGCCCTTTGCATTTACTTGCTCATAGGTCATGCTCTTTTTGAAAAACATCCACTTTAAAACAACAGTTAAAAGAATATGTTTCATCTTCTGTATATAACCACAGATTTCTCCAGGAGTATAATGCAAGCAGTAAACTAACAAATGGAATTTTACAACGTTTCAGCTGAACTTTTTAGATAGTATTATTGATTATTCATGCTGGTTCATTGTATACAAATTATGTTTATATCAAAATATAAAGTTCAAAGATTTCCTTCAATTGAATTGAGATAGGTTAACAAAACAAAAAAGTAGTAAAAAAAAAGATACCTTAGGAAACAAAATCCCTAAATAAAACATTTTTTTTTTTTTTTTTGTAGAACATATTCCAGAAGTCATTCAAGGTCACCACGACCCAGAACCAGATCAAAAACAAGATCTCGAACCAGATCCCGATCAAGAGGTTATTCTCGATCCCGATCCCGTTCCTATAGCCGTGGTCCCCCGAGACCCAGGTCCCGTTCGCCCAGGTTGAGGACAAGATCTAGATCACTGACTCGCTCTCCAAGGATGAGATCCAGGACTCGGTCCCGCAGTAGACTTAGGTCATATACTCGCTCAAGAACACGCTCCAGGTCACGGATAAGGTCCAGACTGAGGTCGAGGTCATGGACTAGATCCAGGTCACGTTCTTTCACTCCAGTAGCTAGAAAAATGTCACGGTCAAGGTCACGATCAAGGTCAAGATCACGATCACGAAGTCCTTATTCCAGACGCAGGTCCCCAGTTCCGTATGGACGTCGCTCTCGCTCACCTCCCCCTGCGAAACGATTTCGGGGAGGAAAGGGGAGTAAAGGAAGAGGAGGCTACCACAGAGAGGGATCCCCGTTTTCAGCATATCGCAGTCCACCAAGACACTACTCCCAAGAACCCTATCAGGCATTCGGATACGATGTTCCAAAACCAGATCCATATTATCCTGGGTGGGTACTTGGAAACAAATTTAGTCTACCATAGGTTTCATCTCTGTCATGTCTCGTCTTTCTTGCGCATGTTTTGTTTTCACACAATGCCATGAGATTCTGAGCTGAAATTGTGTGTATATCTTTATCATGTACTGATACAGATCATGTTTGACTTTCATGGTAATTTACCCATTTTTTCCCCATTTAGTTTGTGACTACTGACATCAAGTCGCAATCAGCGATTTAATCAGGGTTTTATCTGCTATGTGTCTAGACTGTAATAACTGGCCCATATCCCAAAGACTGTGTCATTTTATAAACATTTCAAATCTGAATGTAAATAATATTTTTTTATTATTGTATAAAGATATATTTGAAAACGATTCGTAATTCTGACAAACAACCCTTCCCTCCCCTATAACATTCATAATGCAAAATAGATCTTTAGTATTACTTTTTTAAATTCTAACTTAGCTTTTAATGAGAATGTTTGTGAAACGAAACTGAAAATTACCAGTTTTTGATAAAACGATGCCCAAATTCCTTGTAATATTTCAACTATTTACTATTGTCACTTCTTTTTTCTGTTTTTTCGAATACAGAAAAATTATAATATAGTGTAGTGGTTTCAGCCATTTAAAAGATTATTTCAACTTTTATTTCTGAATGCATGTGTTGGTCATGTATTGATTTTGCTCATTTTGTTATATTTCAGTGTGTACAATCCTAGAATATATCCTGGCTATGGGGAAGACAAGTGGGGATACCCTCCACACGTGCCACCAGGAATTCCACCAGTGGCACCCACATTTGAAGCATATGTGGCAAATCCCGGTCCAGGTTACCAAAGGTCGCGGTCAAAGTCCCCCTGGAAATTTGGTTCTGGCGTACCAATGCCTCCTGGTGAAGCAGAAGGCTGGCCGAGGTCGGATAAATCCTGGAATGACCGGCCCGAAGGACGTGATATGATGAAAGACCATTTCGGTGACCGCCGCAATGTTGCGGAGGGATGGGACCCCAGGTGGGAGATGGGGGACAGGTGGAATCCAGCCGACAGACGAACTCATGATGATGGCAAACGTGACGGTGCCGATAGGAGAGATCGTGGTGGCAGGAAAGATAATTCTGACAGAAAAGAAACCTATGATAGGAAGGATGCACATTATAAGAAAACAGACTCGAAGCGGTCAGAGGATAAACAAAAGGAAGGTAGTGAAAAACTTAAACAATTCAGAGAGAGGAAAGACAAAGGTAAAGTTGAAAGAGAAAATAAAGAGAACACTGACCAAGATCGCAAAACGGACATTAAAGTGAGCAAAGACCGTGGAAAGAAGTCTTTTGAAAAGAGTGATGATGACAAAAGACGGAAACTCTCCAAGGAATCTAAGCCGAAAGAAGAGAAAGTGGTTAGGAAAAAAGATGATGAGAAAGATGAAGCAAGAACTAAAGTTGTTAAAACTGAAGTAAAAAGAAAAAAGGTCAAAGTTGAAAAGCCTTCACAAGATGATTCCAAGTTAGATGATGCCAGTCGGGTTTCTCAAAATGCGACAAAAAAGAAAATTGTTACCGTGAACAACGAGAAGATTTTACAGCCAAAGCCAAAAACCACAGTTCTGAAAATAAAAGCTCAGATAGAAGCTAGCGATGGTAGTCAGTCTGACAACATGCCTGGGAAGCTGAAGGTAAAGAAAGTGAAAAAGAAGCGGCTGAAATCTGTAGCGGAAGGCACCGCTGTTGGTGATGTGAAGGATGACCAGACTGATCCAGCTCCAGAATTTGACCTGCGACAGAAGCTGAAGAAGCGAACTCTTTCTCAGAGCCAGGAGGTATCGGATGACTCTTCACCGACAAAGAGAATGAAGACTGAAGATATGTCAGCAGAAATGAGAGGCTCCCAGATTCAGGTTTTGTCCGGGATGAAGCCAATACCTATTAAACTGTCCTCGTCTCCAGTAGATGAACCCATGTCTGTGATGCCCGAACTGTCCAAGTGGGAGAGGGATGACTATGAAGAGGAAGAGGCAGATAGTGCCCCCAAGGCTGTCGCCGACAAGAAACCACTACCTAGGTAACCTATAACACATAACATAACACTGGCTACACGGTTGGTGAATCATTCAACTTTGTATGTTGTATCACATCATTGGTATGCCTCATGCACTTCTTACATCTATATTGGTTTACCAATATGATTCAGCATTGAAAACATACTGCAAGTCAGTATTGCTGCTTACTAACAAGAAGTTATAAATTTGCTGACGTGTCATTTTGAAAATCCTTACCTAGGCTCACTCTGGAACAAATTTTTTTTTAGCCAATTTTCAGAAATGTAGAGTATTTTATTGAAAACCATTAAAATATGGTTAATTTGAGGAATATTTTATTAGCCAAAGTCAAATGTTTGTAGCCATTTTGTAAAAACATTAGCAATTGGCTAATTTGGCAATGTACAGGGTGAGCCCTGCTTCTATGAATAGTAAAATATATCCTTATATGAATAGTAAAATAATAGAAATTTAGTTTGAAACAGAAAAACAAACTGGAAATGGCTTGAAACAAGTGTGAATCGCAAAAATGCTTTCAGGGCTCAACACGGCGAGTAAAACACTCACATTTGCAAATAACTTTTGTTTACTGGCGACTGGTTGTTAACAAGTAATAGCCAACAGGCGAGTAGAAAATATTAGGCTTAGAAGATATAATCAGGCTGAACACGCCTACGAAATCTTTAAGTCCGTAATAATGCTAATAAACAAGTTACAAAACATAATAATAAAACATACTCAAACGAATGTTGCATTTATTTTATTGTTACTGGATAAAACTGGCGAGTGGATGAAGAAACTTGGCTAGTAAGTTTTATTCTTTACTAGCCAGCACCAAGTGAAAAAAAAATTCTGCATTGATCCCTGGCTTTTCTCACTGAATATAAACAGCATTGTGTGAAACTGTTCATGTGTGTGTTATGTGGTTTCATGATTCATACTTAAATGAACATCAAAAATTATCAGGTTAAATTATTTTAATACCAAGTCCTAACTACTTAATCAATATAAAATACTATGAAATGACCATCAAACTCTTCATTTGTTTTTCTGGTTATAAGCATTGCTGAAAGTAGTCCAAGGTGGAGGTTCATGGAATTAAGAATGCCTGAAGGTTTTCAGTTTTTGTTTTTTCAAAGGCACATTGATATCATTCCTAGCATTTAAAAGAAAAAGTTGGTTTATTTGAAATATTCCCCTTACTTTCTTTATATATTACATTCTTGCATTTTTATTTGCCCATCTTTAAAAGGTTGTATTATGGTATGGCATTGTCTGTTTGTCCATCCATCTATTTGTTAACTTTCCTTGTCCGAACCACATCGTGCATACTGATGCATACAGGACCATTTAACATCACATGTAAGAATGGGTTGTGTCACATAGCATGGCTAAGTTATTGTGACATACTTGTCAGATTACTGCAGAACAAAGTGAATTCTTGTCTGGGGCATGTCTGTCTTATCAGTTCATTTAGGATTGTCAAATGTTGCATGCTTGTGTAACTTGCATACATGCCCCAGACAAGAATTCACTGCACCTATTTTTCATTGTTCTAGTTAACTGACCTATCACAGATAAATTGGTTTACTTTGCCAGAATTTAACATTACATATATAATCTGTTTCTCTGCCAATATATATGTGACACTGGTGGTACCTATTCTACAAAACTGTTCCCTT
The DNA here is from genome assembly GCA_016106625.1 of Dracogyra subfuscus. Taxonomy (NCBI): domain Eukaryota; kingdom Metazoa; phylum Mollusca; class Gastropoda; order Neomphalida; family Peltospiridae; genus Dracogyra; species Dracogyra subfuscus. The sequence goes on from JAECMU010139459.1 coordinate 7,962, forward strand.
TTTGAAAGTGAAAAGTAACTTCACTAATCAGACAGCACCTTCCTCAGTGGGTGCAGTATCATCAGTAGTTGGTCCACAACAAATTTTTAATTCATCCCATTGCACAAATTTCTCATAATTATAATCCAGTCATTAATGTCTGTGCTTCTCAGTCAAACTCCTAATGGGTGTATCATGTACCTCACGGGTACTCTTGTTTTAGAATGCATTTCAGTATTAAGGATCATCAATTTTAACAGGAATTCTAGAATTTTTATAAAATCTACTAGCCATGGGAACAGTGATTTAAAAAATGTACTAGCCATGTTTAAAAATTCACTAGCCCTACTTTACTTTAAGTTACTACAATTTTACTGAATACTAGTAATGATCAGATATGTCAGTTAAAGAGTAAGATACAGCTTGAAAAGACTAAGATTGGGGGGTTGGGGTGGGGCAAGATATTCATATTTACAAAATAGACTTAACTGCAACATTTGAAACTCTGTAATTTCGTAAGCCATCGGGCATGGCATTGGTAGTTATGTACTAGCCCAACACTGAATATCACTAGCCATAGGAGTGGGGCTACCATAATCTAGAAGCCCTGAATTTAACTTGATTCTTGATTATATATTGTCCTAATTGTTTTTAATTCTTGAGTAACTAGTTTTGCTAAACTATGTCATCTCTAGTACCTATTCATTTTACTTCCATGCACAAAACATAATCTTTAATGTGTATATATTTTTCAGATCTGTAATAGAAAGTGCTGAAAAGGTGTTATCTCAAAAACAAATGAAACCATCATCAGTGGCATCGGCCATAGCACCAATTCCAGTAAGATCACGACCCTTTGTGACATCACCAACTGACAGACCACACAGACGTGTTTACTTAGAGAACTTGACAACTGTGGAAAGTGAGGATAGACGAGTTTCGAATAAACAGAAATCTATTGAGGTGACGATATCTTCTGATAAAGTGGAAAACCGGAATAAACATGGTTCCGATAGTCACTCAAGGACACACTCCACAGATACTAAAGTCCGATCAGAAAAGGAGGGTGAAGGGCATTCAAAACATGATCACAAAAGAAGTTCTGAGAGGCAATCAAGAAGCGATGAATCAAAAACATCTGTTTCCAGATCAAAGGGGAATAGATCTTCTAATAAGGAGAGAATTTGCGAATTAAAACACAAAGATGACAAGGAAGAAAAACCTAAAATGAAGGATGAGCACCAAGAAAAACATGAAGTGCATGTATCGGACAAAGAAAAAGCTGCAGTAAAGGAGGAAAGAGAAGAGAAAAGAAGTTCACTGGATGACAAAAAGGGTACAAACACTTCGGAAGTGAAATCTAAACATTCTGATTCTGAAAGTGGATCGAGAAAACCAAAATCTAGGTCATCTTCAGAACGAGAACCTGGTTACAAATCACAACACTTGGACACTCATAATAAGCTGGGTAAAAACAGTGCTGAAGCTGCACCACAAAATCAGTCTAGTCAACATGGGCAATCCACTTCAGAATCTAAATCAGACTCTAAACCAGAATCTAAACCAGATTCTAAATCGGACTCAAAATCGGACTCTAAACCACAGACTAAATCTCACAGTAGTCAGTCGAAGAGTGAAGGTGGTGAGAAGTCTTACCAGCCTCTGGACCGAAAGGAGTCGATCATAGATGAAGCGACATTCGAGCCGGATTACGAGGAGAGTGCGGGGTCCGATTCGGATGGAGATGCAGTGGCTCACAATGCTAGTCAACCGGCTCACACCACGAGCAGTGCCAGTCACAGTCCTAGTGGCAGCTCCGATGAGTGCAGTCCTTCCAAGAAGCAGAGGACGGATGATGACGACAAACACAAGAGTAAGAAAGCGACCAAACACAAGAAGCACAAGCACAAGAACAAGCACAAGCACAAAACCAAACACAAACACAAGAAACACAAGAAAAATAAGGAGGGGAAACCAGAGAAGGAAGAAAAGACCAAGTCAAGCAGGAGTTGACAGTGTGTCACGTGATTGGGGTCGTCGTTGGTGCCAGCATTGTTAATCTAGAACAGTATTATTGACATTCACTTCTAAGAAAGTAGTACTCCTCCACTTATCAGTTGTTTGGTTTCTTAAAGTATATGTCAAAATTAGGAAATGTTTGACAACCAATAGCAGATGATTAATAAATCAGTGTGCTCTAGTGGTGTTGTTAAACACAAGAAATGTTAACATTTGTTTGGCATTGGTTTCAAGGCATTTAAGAGGTGGTATAGAATTAATGGTATCTCTCTTGGTTTCACTGGTACAGGGACAGTAAAACATGCATGTGTTTAAAAGGATAAACTGCAAATACAGTATTTTGACTGCTTATTCATTTCAGGTTTCAGTGTTCATGTGTGTTATATGCTTGCCTTTTTGCGTTAGTTTCTGAAAGTACAACGTATACACATCAGAAAATGCATGGTGGCCAGTAAGTAGCTTAGACAGTAGACATAAGTTATAGATACAATCTACACAATGCGTAATTATCGTAAAACTATTGCCACAGTATTTTAATGCAGTATTACTATGTTGTATGAAAAATGTTAACGACTGTTTAAAAATATCATCAGCTTCTTAACATAATTGCTGAAGTAATGTTTAAAGCTTTGGAGTTAAATGGAAACAAATGATGATTTTTTTTATACTAACAGAATGAATTATCTGAAGATTATTTAAACAAGAACAACATTTAAAAACAAAATATATCTGTTTCTGTTTTTCAAAAACTCTATAAAACTTGTGCAACTACACCAAGAGGCTGATATTAAATAAATAAAGGATCTTCATTATTTGAACTTATTCTAGTCAAACTGAAGTTGAAAAAACCCCTAAACAGATTGCTGTGGTGATGAAAATTAACTAATTAAAGAAAACTGCTCATAAAACTCAAAAAGTTAAAATTAACATGTTTTATGTAAGTACTAGTGGAAGTATTGAAACTATAGTTCTTGTTGATGAGAAAATGTATTTGGGGAATAAGTGTAAATGACTGAAAAGAGTGCATGTTAATCAAAGATGTATACATGTGTTATTGCATGAAATAAGTATTTTTTTAATTTTTCTTTCTTTGAGTTTGTGTATATTGGTGAAAGGAAGGAAAAGGGGAGCATTGACTATAGATCTTATTTTTGTTTTTCTTAATGTCTCCATAAGATTATTGATTTAGTTTTTATGTTTTATACATGTTAAAATTAAAAAAACAACAACCCATCAATGAAATGTGTAAGACTGATAAACACCAGAATGACTTTGTTGTGTGGATAAAATATTTAGTTTATATCTAGTATTAATTTTTTTAAATTGTTTTCAAGAATCATGGTGGCCAGCTGGCTAGGGTAAAACAAATATTACTGGCCCTTGTTAAAATTAATTAGCCCTCAGATGATTGCATTGAAAGGAAGAATTTACTAGTGCATGTAATTAAAACCTAATGACAGAGTTATTGTTTCACTTTCTCTCTTTTTTTTTTCAGGGTAAATTTAATCTCATATTGGTAGTTACCAAACCGTCACGAATATTATCTTGGTGACTCCCAATTTTTAACCCTAAAATTTATCTACTCTAAAATGGTCTCGAGTAACGGCATGTTTAGTGCTTTGGTATGGATCTGATGTGAAATACTGTATGACAGTTTTCAACCAATTAAGTCTAAATGTAATCTTGTTTGTAGTGATATACGTTCTCAGAATCCTAACTACTAGATTAAACAAGCTAGTAAATGAGATCAGGTTATATTTTAAATTTGTCTAGAACTGTATACCAGGGCTTTAAAAAAAACAGGTGTTTAGCCAAATGCATACAAAACAGGGTAGCAGGTTTTCTCTATGAGTAAAAATATTTACCGAATGTTTGTCATCCAATAGTTAATCAACGTGCTTTAGTTGTGTCATTAAAACAATTTTTTAACAAAGCAGAGTGTTGAGTTTTAGCTCGGACATTAAAGTGTTCACCTGAAATGCTTTGGTTGAACCCCTGGGGTGGATGCATTAAAACATCCCCCCCCCCACCCCCATTGCAGCCAGTGCTACATGACTGGTATATCAAATGTCATGGTATGTTTTCTTCTGTCTATAGGAAAGGGCTTATAAAAGATTTGTTATTACAAATTGAAAATTCTGCAGGTTTTCCCTGCAGGTCACCAATTGTTTTGTTATTTAACGGCCAATGGTTAATTGGTCAGTTTGTTCTAGTGGTGTTACTAACAAAACTGTGGTGAGTGGGGAGGTTGGCATCTAAGAAAGAGGTAATGGCTACTTTCATGAAACAGCAACAGACCGTAGTCATTATATATTATTTATGAAGATATTTTTGTGGCAAAGAAGATACCATCTCCTTAGAATGTTCAAGCCCCATATGCCCGTGTGTTAACGCAAGAGGATTTACTTTTTTTTATCTTTTAGTTTAAAGGTGCAGACAACTGTTATTTCTGAGACACATGAGACAAAATATTAAAAATGCATTTTGTGGCAAGCCTCGTCCCTGACAACAAATTATGTACCCTCGAGTGGAATAGCCCCGTTTGAGCTGATATTAGCATTGGGTGATGTCATGTAAACGGCAAAATAAAACAAGAAATGCTTTCTCCATTTCATAAAAACAAGGAAATTATACTATCATTTTTGGTTTATACTTTCCATATAAACCATTTTGGGGTACGGTCTTTTTAATGGTTATGAAAGAAATGTAGGTTTTTCATGTTTTCCCAAAATGCTTGTTTTTCATCTACTGGATGGGAAAAGAAATATCTTCATTATGTACTCTCGGGTGGAATAGCCCTGTCCCACATGGATACATATGAAGGATTCTTTTAATCCTCTACCCCTAATGTATGGATTGTACACATAACTATCTTTTAATCATTGTGAACTGCCCCATAGTGGGATGAACAACATACACTGGTGTTTCTTGTAGTAAAAGACATTCATTTGGTTTATGACTGCATCAAGTGTGAAGACGTGTTTAATAATTTATTATTGAAAAGTTACTGTCTGGGTCTTTTAAGACATAGAAAGGATGTGTGTACATCTAACTTAAGTGTTAAGAAAATAAAGAAAAAAAAGTATTTTAATTTCTGTATATGGTTTACATTTAAAAATCATGCCATTCCAAATTTAAAAGTCTGTAAAATGTGTTGTGTTTGGTGATACATTTAAGGGTTTTTCTTTAACAATTATTGAGTTTTATTTCTTCTTTTTTGTGTGAACTATTACAGTACTGAATTGTTTCAATCTTGAGGTTTCATCTGAAGTTAGTATACATGTATGAAATGACATCTCTGTTTGTTATTATTTAAGCAATGTAACCTGTTGGTATTGAAATGTATTGTTTTTAACTTAAGAAAAATTAGAAAGGTTCAATCACAACCCCTTGAAAAATGCAATGTGTAATGATGGATATGGTTGACACACAATACAAAAATGTGACTACCTTACATGTATATTTGTACATCAAACATTTCATTTTGTTCAAAATAGATTGTAAGAGTCGCAACGTTGTGCAAATCAAGAACGCTGTAACTCGAAGCAGTTTAGGTGGAAGATTAGTGACGTATGGTGGGAGGTTTTGTATTTTTTCTTTAGTATGCCAAAACTTTAATGGTGGACAGACTGCCGCGTAGAGCAGTCATTACTTGTAAATATTTTGTATGTTCTGTCAATAGGTTTGTGGTGTGTGCAGGGAGCACATAAATGGTTGAAATTTGTAAATAAATGATGAATTTATATAGATTGGTTTTGTTTTCATTATATTATAATACTAACAACTTGTCAATGTGTTCTCTCGAAATAAAATCTACTTAGCCTAAAAAGTTGAGCACTTTGCTAAATGCGTTTAAATATACTCATAAAAAAAGAGAAACGCATTGTCAAATTAATCAGGAATTTTATTGCAATATTTAAATAGAGGCACCTTTAATGGAGACGGAATCGGAAACATGGCATCATTTTTTTATCAGTACTGAGGAGAGTAAGGCAACTGATGTCAGTATAATATCACGGTCAAATGCAGTCAATATCGTGTATGTCCTCCATTGGCATTGATAACTGCCTGGCACCTGCTGCCCATGGACCGATTTAATGTCTGGATTTCTTGCTGTGAAATTGCAGTCCACTCTTCCTGCAGTGCCTGGACAAGCTGTTGCAATGATTGTGGTTGAGGTTGACATCGTCGCACACGTCGATATACTTCATCCCACAAATGTTCAATTGGGGTTCAGATCCGGTGATCTGGAAGGCCAGTGCATCACTACCACGTCGTTTTGTTTGAGGAATTCTGTAACAACTCTCGCTGTGTGTGGTCGAGCATTGTCATGCTAAAAAATAACGTTCGCATTCAAAAGCGGTATAACGTGTGGCTGCAGAATTTCGTTGCAATATCTGTTCGCAGTTAAGTTGCCATCAATAGGCACTAGGTTTGTCATAGTGGGGTGACAAATGGCTGCCCACAACATGACGCTCCCACCACCGAATCTGTCGACCTCTTGTGCACAGTTTGTCGCATAATGTTCATTCCGTCGCCTGTACACCCTCGGTCTTCCGTCGGTTCGACGAAGCATAAATCAGGATTCGTCGCTAAAGGCAACTCTTCTCCATTGTTGTACACGCCATAATCTGCACCGTTGACACCCAAGAAGTCGTTGTTGACGATATTCCCGTGTTAATATTGGTCTTCTGGCAGGCCTTCTCACAGTTTGATCGGAAATCCTACGCAGTCCAGGTATGACGTTTGTTATAGAGGAAGCTGTTACGAACCTTTTTCGTAAATGTTGCAGCCGTATGTACCTGTCTTGCGCCATCGTCGTCACTCATGGTCTTCCGGATCTAGGGCGATCATGTGAGGTTCCAGTTTGATGGTATCTGTCCCATAGTCTCGATGTGGTGCTCTGTGAAACATTCAGTATACGAGCAACGGCAGACTGAGATTCCTCAGACTCCATTCGGCCTATTGCATTTATTGCGTTGAGCATCGGTTAATCTGGGCATGACTTCAGAGTAGTGTGTAGCATAACCAAAAACAGCACGAATATTGTCAACCCATCCAAGTTGATGCAGCATTTTTACCTGCAGAACATGCACTATTTGCATGTACAAATTGCAATCCTTCATCTTACCATGGGCATTTGTTATAAAGCAGCGATTTTATTGGTTATAGGGACATTCCCGAGTTTGCTGCAATATTTTAAGATGTAATTGACAAACAAAATATTTCTACGATTAAACTTACATATTAAATATATTTTCTTGTTTAGAATATTAATGGCTCCATATTAAACGTGTTCCTGATCGTTCTAATATTTGTATTAGGCTACTTTTCATTTTATTTCAGGACTAAAACATATTTTTTCGTACGTACGAAATTATTTGAAGACGAAAGCCATTTTTGGCTTCTTACAAATATTAAACCGACCAGAAACTCATTGAATATACAGGCATTGACATTCTAAACAAGAAAATATATTTAATATGTAAGTTTAATCGTAGAATTATTTTATTAGTCGAAAATATTTTACAATGCAACAAAGTCGGGAATGTCCCTTTAACATAAGATGCTGCGTTTTGCTGAGCAGAGGTTTCCGTGGATTTGTATTGGGCATAAATAGCATGCTGCCATATTTTATATGACTTTTTCATATATGCCAAAGATTAATATTTTAAAAAACACATTGAGCAAAACACTGCGTTTCTTGTTTTGAAGAGTATATAAGAAAACTCGTGACTTATAAAATAAAACCAGACACTGGATTTAATTAAGGCATCGTTTGTCGGTATATAATAAATAACAGGATATTTTAAAAGCTGCATTGTCTGATACAGTCAAGTTCTAAGTTCAAATACAAGCATAACTGCACTTTTAATTCACTCGCGAATTGTCGTCATTAACGCTTATCGTCAAATGCTTACTAGCTAGTTAGAACAACTCTCGCCATTTTGTAATACCGAGCGGATTCTAGCAGTCAATTTCAGCAGACACGCATGGAGACATTCTAAACACCGGAATTGTACGCATTTTATAATGTGTGTTGTGGTGTGATCTACTGTAGCAGACAGCATGGCCCAGTGGTACAGTGCCCGCCTGATGCGCGGTCGGTCTAGGATCGATCCCCGTC
>JAECMU010139468.1:0-12599 GCA_016106625.1 Dracogyra subfuscus
TGTATCGCCCGTGCTTCAATTAGCTGTAATCAAGCGGCTTGACAGGAGTACATTTGCCGTAATCAAGCTCTACAGGAGTTGTTACTTTTGTTATTGTCTAATGATTGACCACTGTGGTACAGTTAGTTGTCAGTGCAGTGATTCCGCAGTTCAAAGATGTAGCGGTACAAGACAAAAAGCCGGTTTGATGATCACGTGACAATAAGGGATTTGATCGGTGCATTTGATCGGGCCATTCTGGGTAAATGCGTAACATCAGTTGTTTTAGTCCTAATCAAGTATGACCCACGTTTAATAAATAAACATCCTTTTTAACTGTTATTGTGTGTAAGCTGTTTAAGCTGATGAGTTAGTTGCAAAGCTCAAAGCGATCAAAACAGTTCTTCGTTTATAGAAGGTAATCCACATTCAGTTGAGTCCGATGTAAATTCAATGATTTCTTTCCAAACAAGAGCGAACGAGTTAATTCGTTACTTGTTACCGTTTCACCGTACATGTTTAAGTTTTTATATTTCCAATATTCATTGCTGGCTGACAAATTAAAATTAAAATTAATGTTACCTTTTCCCCCCTGTTTTTGTTTATTGTCGTTTTAAACAAACTGTATGAATTTAGTACATGCAGATGTATCAAAAGGAAAATATGTTTGGTGGCGCATCCTTGGCACCCTCACTTTAACGCCAACTCGATATAACGCCAAAATCCTGTAGGTACCACAGTAGGCGGTAAATCGAGGTTATACTGTATATGGTCTTAGCTAATGACGGCTAACTATCTATAAGGTGATCATAATTTGAAAGGAAAGCCATACATATATACCTCATCTCAACATTGCATAGATCTAGTTATGAAAATTCACTCAGAAGACTATAATGGATGCCACTCAATAGACGCAAATGCAGTGACTTCTTTCTCTTCCCCAAGATGAAGTTCATTCTGAAGGGTCGCTGTTTTGACACCATTGAGGCGATCCAGCACAAATCGCAGATGGTTCTTTATTTGTAGCGTTAAACAATCAAAGATTTCCTTCATTTTTGAATTCTTATTAGTTCCATAACATAAACACATAAGTTACTTGCATCTTCATGGGATGCCATAACAGTCTGGGGATTCTGACTAGAAACTTTTCTAGGCTACTAGTCCCCCAGGCCAGTGCAAATAGTTCCTAATTTCAAGCCCTGCATACATGAAGGTGCAAATTATATAAACCAAGTTTCACTGACCAAGTCTTATTATAGGTTGTGATAAATTGATGTAAATGCAAAAATTTTAAAGTTAAATGCTGCCATCGAAAAAGTAATACAGTGAAACCTGTCTTAACCAGATCCTGTCCGAACCAGCCAAGCTTCATGATCCCATGATTTCTGATTTCTCTAAACACCAGATCCTGTATAAATAACAGAAAGGTTTTTTTTTAAATTAATAATTCACAGATTCCGTGTTACACTCTACCTACCCCCATCCAGGGGAAACAAGGGCAGGTGGTCAACATGACCCAGGAATTGAATCAGAAAAATATTAGGTCCCTGGCATGATCCGGTTTAGACAGGTTTCAAGGTACATATATTGTGCCTGTATATTTCATTAAAAAAAATAACAATAAAATTATACACACCTGCAGAATTTCATGTAGAAGAGAAAAACTATTCCCATTGTCAACAATAATGAAACAACTGCAACTGCCACACCAACTAGTACATCTAAAATGAAATAAAAATAAAAATTTTTTAAAGTAACAATTATCTACAAGTGTGTTGTATTACAGGAGGTCCATCAGTCTAACCACTCACCTGAGTAAATCATTAACCCTCACCTGCCAGGCTCCTGCAATGAACAACACTCATATTCCTTGAGAGTCAGAATGACTAAATTCCTGATTTTCTTTCTCAATGGGTCAAGCAAGCCTAGATATATTATGTATATACCACCCAATTTAGTTGGAAATGGTTTAGTAGTTGTGAAGACATTACAGTTAAAGATTATTTTAACAAATTAAAATAAAATTTGTTCTCTACAATCTTGTTCAAATAATTTTCTATGATGAAATGCACTGGCATTTAGTATCCAATAAGAGACAATATAGTCTTTATTGTCAATACTCACTTTGAAACGGTGTGACATGTTGATACATGTAGCCTATTGTGGGCGGGGGGTCTGTGGGTCATAAATATGTAATCTTGTTATGTTGTTTGTATAATATATTCAAAATACATCAACAAATACTGCATATTCTTTTAAAATAACATCATTTCCTTTTTATAAATTTAGCAAAACTTCTATTATTCTTCTCATCTCATATATCACTAATTAATATACCACTGACATCCCAAACAGTGTTCACCTAACGATAGAAATACTATTGTAACAGATTGTAATTAGTTAACGTAAAAATATCAACAATGTGGATATAAAACAAATCCATTCTAGCGAAGCACCCTCTAGCAAACAGGAAAGAGTTTGCAAAAGGTATTGTACCATGCATGTGTGGTTTGTCATTTTCAATTTTTAAGGCCACTACATAAAATAAAATAAAATGTTTCTTAACTATACAGTCGATGAACAGTTAAAAAACACCAATTAAACGAACAATTCAGTTTGTCAAGCGTTCTGGTCCAGTCCGCATTTTACCAACACCCATCGCTAATGCTTGATGTCAATACTGATAGATATGACATTCATACCAGTGAATAGTTTGTAAAATATTATTTTTTAAATGAATTGATTCTTAATTAACACAATTTATACACTCAAAATTACTTACAATTGTTATCAATAGATAATACTATTTACAGTAGAGACATAAAAATCTAGCATACATTTTGCAGATTTAATATAATAATTGAAAACAAATTCTAACAACAGGGGGCTTAAAAATAATGTTAAAAACTTATTTGGCCTCATTGATCTGGCATGTGTGAGGTCATGTGACATGCACCAAATGTTAATTCATCTTCCTCCATTGTAAGCCCATTTCTACAAGTCATGTGGACCCGATATCGGTAATTTTAAAACGACTTAGTAAAATCAGTGGTTTTAGGGGTTAGTAAAGTTTTGTATTTAGATACTTACTTGCCTGAATTGATGGTTATAATGAAAATGTTATAGAATTGTGAAGAAAAACCTCACAAATGAACAAGCAGACAACAACACAAATCGGTTGTTGATGCAGTTAGGGATGCGACTGACTGAAAGAATTGCAATGTGACATACAAGCCTATTAGAGGTTGTGTGTGTGTGTGTGTGATCATGTGTTAAAGTTTTGGCACAAATCCAAAATAACCAATTATAGATATATATAAATAACAAACATCTACAGTATTTGCATGGATGGTGTCCAAGAACCCTATACACATCTTTCAGCTACTGGTGCAGAATTTCTTCATCAACCCTTCCTTCTGTCTGCACAATAATTAGAACACCTTCATAAATGCTTGTGAACAGAATCATTTTCATTAAATTGCGAAAATTTAATCCCATCAACATAAAATATTTTACAGTATTCGGAACTTTAGCCTCATTTTCAAATTCATATTGGAAGGAAAGACGAGCAGGTAGTTCCATGCAAGTGTCTGCATGGCTCCGACATTGTCTCTATGTGATATGTGGATTATTAAATAAAGGCTATTAACAAGGCTACAGTTGTCACGTCACCAATCAAGCATTTGTTTGTCGGTGCATTTCAAATTTGTTTATAAAAACAACTCAACATATTTCAAGAATGCAAACAACTTTTCATTCCAGTAAGTAAATACCTGCGTTTTTATTGAATGATACAATTTCTGGAAGATGCTATATAGTCTGTTCAATGAGCATCATTCCAAAAGTATCGAGTGTCGTAATCATGACGAGGTTGATACAATCAAAGATCAGATTTCCACATCACAAAAATTATGTCAGTTTCTTTTCTTTTTTCTTTGACAAGGCTATAATTAACACACACACACACACACACACACACACACACACACACACACACACACAGTTTGTATAAATACTCGTCAAAAAATGTAACGCAAAGCCAGATTTTCATTGTATGTTTCTAAATCGTTTAATACATGAAAGAAACATGGCAGAAACTTGCAATTTGACACAGATAAACAACATTGACAGAGGCTGTTGTAACAACCATCCAAGTTCCCAAGGTCCCATTTGACGTACAGTCAGTAACGAGTGTGACCCCTATGAGAGTCAAGTACTGCCTGGCACCTCCTGCCCATCAAAGCAATCAGATGACGGATGACATCCTGCAGAATTGAAGCCCACTCGGCCTCCAAAGCGGCAGCCAGCTGTTGTAGTGTCTGAGGTTGGGGTTGTCGTCGTCGCAAACGTCTATCCAGTTCATCCCACAAATGCTCGATTGGGTTTAAATCTGGGGATTTGGAGGGCCATGGAACAACATTGATGTTGTTTGCTAGGAAGGCTGTGGTGGTACGCGCTGTATGAGGACGGACATGTTGGGGACGATGTACGGGCACAAAATCTCGTCCACATTGCGCTGTGCTGTCAAGTTCCCCCTGATGTGCACCAAGTCTGTCCTGGGGTTGTAAGAGATGGCTGCCCACATCATCACACTTCCTCCACCAAATCTGTCCACTTCCTGTATGCAATTGCATGCAAAACGTTCACCTCTTCAACGGTAGACACGTGCCCTTCCATCCTGTCTGCGGAGCATGAACCAGTATTGCAGATTGAGTGGAGGTAGCCGTGGTCGTCCTTTGGCATAGGTGGCGCAACCGGATGTAGTGATCCTGGGCAGGAGTGGTGACACGTGGTCTACCGGATCTGCGAAGGTCACGTGTTGATCCATGCGCCTGGTAGCGGGTCCATAATCTGGAAATGGTGCTAGGGTACACATTGAACAGCCTCACAACCTCTGATTGGGATTCGCCTGCTTCCAATTGTCCGACGGCGTTGTTCCTCTGTGCTTCATTCAGTCTTGGCATTGTGAAAGCTACGCTGACAGTTTTAAACTGTTTTGTTTTTTGTTTTTTTGTTTGTTTAATGACGCACTCAACACATTATAATGACGGTTATATCGGCGTCGGACATATGGTTATGTCGAGAAAAAAACCCAGTGGTCAGCTGACGGGGATCGATTCTAGACCGACCGCGCATCAGGCGGGCACTGTACCACTGGGCTATGCTGCCCACTGTTTTAAACTGAGTGCAGCTACGTCCTGAACCCTGTACTTTTATAGGGCTTCTTGTGCCTCTTGCACGTGCACACCAAATCACTGAATTGACCGCGGGTGCGTTTTTGCGATTGTCTTCAAGGTCATCAAATTCCGAACAACTTTGCTGGTGAAAATGCATTTGATACGCTCCATTACACAACATACTTAGCGTTCGGAACACAATGTTTCCACACATCCATATTTATTAGGAAAATTTCATTTTTGCGTTACTTTTTTTGAAGAGTATATATACACATACAAACACAACACACACACACACACACACACCAGTGATCAGTCATTTTGGAAAAGATCATGTTATATTTTGTGTATCATAACCATCAGTTCACTCAAAATGGACCGAGAGTTACTAAGCATCTAGTTCAGGCCATGAGCGTGATCATGACCTAATGAAACCTTTCTGTTAGACTTCCCGTGTTACAGTGTTCTAGCAATCACATTTGAGCAATGTTATTGTAAGCTCATTAACTTAAGACTCACCTAAATAATCAATAGGAAATGCAGTATCTTCAGGTACATCTGTTGCCGACACTGCATAAAATAAAGTTCACATTTGTAACTTAAACCACACTGCAAGTTCTACAACAGACTGAAGACAGCTACATGTAACTATAACATACCTTGAACAAAAAGTTGAAGTTTGTTTTGTTCAATGACAACACTAGAGCACATTTAGTTACCAATAATCAGCTATTGAAATGTAAGAATTATGTTTAATGACACCCCAGCAAAAAAATAAAAAACATTGGCTACTGGGTGTCAAAGGTAGCATCAATATGATTATTTTCATTAAAATATATATATATAATTACTGTAGGTCCTGAAATTAAAGTGTCCCTTAATTAATGCAAGTGACGGTGGGCAGACTAAAATGTGACATAAAATTAATGCAAGTAGCCTCCCTATGAAATATTACCAAGTACTTTCCAAATAATACACGTCTGTGTATACTTTACAGTTAAATCTGAATTGCACTTGACAATTTTTATAAATGTTTCCAAACTTTAAATGAAAGCGAACCGGATGAAGATGAAATAAATATAAATCTGCATAAGGTAGACACACAGTGAAAATAGTTTAAATAGAAAGATAGGAGGAGAAACATTATATACTATAAAATAATTGAAAAATGGCAAGGCACATGGAATTGATAATATTATAAATGAATACATTAAGTGACTGCCGACATGATGCTTCCAGTCTATTCCAAGTTAATTAGCATAATTCTTGATAACAGTGTTTTCCCAAATGAGTGGTTGACAGAAGTATTTAAACCCATTTTTAAAAATAAAGGAAAATGTTTACTCCCTTAAAACTATAGGCCGATAGCGCTGCTCTGTTGTATCTCGAAACTATTTACGACTATTTTAAACCGATTAAATACCTTTATTGAAGAAAATAATATACTAAACAAAGCTCAAATAGCTTTCAGAAAATATTACTCTACCACTGATCATCTATTTAATATACATTCATTAATCCAAATCCTGAAAAAAAGAAAAAAGAAATTATTTTGCGCTTTCGTAGATTTTTAAAAAGGACATGTCTTTAGCAAAAAATGCTTACAAATAATATAAAATACAAAATTCTTTAAAATTATCTAGCAAATGTATCAAGGAATAAAATCTTGCATTTGTACAAACAATGAAACATCAGATCTATTCCATTGCAATATTGGTGTCCATTAAGGAAACATTTGTCACCTGTTTTGTTTTCTATTTATTTAAATGATCTAGATAATTACTTAAAAAGACACAATTGTACTGGGGTATCTTTAACCACAGATTACATAGTAACAATCTCGAAAACTGCTCTTTATTTTCTAAGCTTATTATATGTCGACGATACTGTGCTTCTCGCAACAAGTGCCTCTGATTTACAACAATCCCCTTAATGCCTTTTCACAATATTGCAATAAATGAAAACTTAAAGTTACGGTAAACAAAACTAAAATAATAATTTTTAATGATACTACAAGAAGGTATTTACATTAGGAAACCAAACACTTGAAAACGTAAAAGAGTATAAATATTTAATGTTAACTTTTATCAAACTAAATAGGTTTTAAAAAACAGAAAATTGCTAACAAAAAGGCAACAAAAGCAATGTACTTTATCCTATCAAAATCTAAAGACAATAACTTTTCAGTTGAATGTAAATTAAAATTAATTGATTCCATGGTTGATTCTTTTATATGGATGTGAAATATGGGGCCATGAAAATATTGATATTATTGAAGCTATTCATATTAAAAAATTTTTAAACATCCTACCAGTAAGGAAAGGAACCCCACTATTCATGATATACGGTGAACTTGGAAGAAAACCCCTAAAATTAATTATCCAACAAAGGATGATAAGTATCTGGGCCCGAATTGTTTTTGGAAATTTTATAATGTTTTTTTTTTTTACTAATGTTTCACGACTCCAACATATCTGGATAAATGGATAAAACTACATGTAGGTATGACCAGTATTTGGATGTCACAAAACTTTTCATCTATACCACTACTCATTCTAGATATTAAATTAAGACGAAATGATCAATACCTACAACAATGGAATAACAACATAGCTTCATCATCAAGGGGTAAAATGTACACCACATTTAAAGAACATCTAACTAGAAAAATATATTATAAAATTACCACAAATATCCTGGACTACATTACTAAAATTTAGAAAATCAAACCATTACTTACTAACCAAAACAGGATGATGGAACAACACTCCAGTAGAAAGCAGACTATATGTACACTATGTAACAAAAATGACATCAGAGACGAATTTTACGATCTGTTTACATGCACTTTCAAAAAAGAATTGTTACAGCCATATTATTATAACGAACCCAATATGCTGAAAATTAAACAACTAATGACAAATGACAAGATAAGTCTTCTAAACAAATTGTGCAAATTAATAAAAGAAATTACGGATACATTTAATAAACCTTAAAAAGAATTGTCTCCCAAGCTTACGCTGTCATATTCCGACTACTACTATCCATGTTTGCAAACATGTATATATATATAGATTATTACTATTAGAAGTATATTTCACTTTGCATTATTATTATTATTACAATTTTTTATTTTTTTATTTACTACATATAAATTTTCTCCTGTAAACCCCATCTTGTCACTGTCATATAATTATTGTTAATGTACCTCATATGCCGCTGAATAGCAGCCTGAGTGAAATAAAGTTCTGTTCTATTCTGGTGTCTTCAATGAGGACAACTCACTAACATATCAGTGTACACATCAATTAACCTGTTTAGTCCCAGATATTTTCGAAGAGATCAACTCAAAGCATAGTTTTGCAACAATGATTTACCTACATGTAACATATATAGTTACCTAGATGTAGCTAAACATTAGCACACATGTACCATTACAACATATCTTAAGATATGCCGACAAATTTGCAGTGAACTTGCACAGTAAAAACAAACAAATGGTAGACCTCAGGATTAGCATGCAAAACCCCATTTATGCTTCATGAATCGTGTCTTTTTTTGCTGGACTATTAGACAATTAGGCTGCCTTGCCTACGATGAATTGTGCTCCAGTTATTTTATAAATGTATTATAATTTTTAATCTTTGTTTGTTTTAATAGTGTGGCACATAGCTTGCTGAATTACTGCTGGACAAAAAATAGGACCTGATTTCGCATTTTTCACATTAATATTAATTATCATCACCATAATTTCAGGATCTATAGTATTCAGCTATTGGATGTCCAACATTTGGTAATTCTGACATATTATACATGTAGTCTTAAGAATGGAAACCTGCTACATTTTTCCATTAGTAGCAACAGATCTTTTATATGCACCACCCCATATAGTCAGGATATCACATAACACAATCCTTAAACTGATATACACAATGTACCATCCGTACTGAACTGGCTGGAATAAAAAATATAGCCAAATACATGTAGGCCCGATCGCACATCAAGTGAGCATTTGACTACTGGGCTATTATACAATTATTATTTATATTGAAATATTTTATTGCTCAGAAAAAAAGTCAAAAGAATTGCACAACAGGCAGAGCCTATATAAGTGCTCTCCTAAAAAATATTGATGGATATCAGACAATAATCAATATTCATAATCATATATAAAACATAATAACAATGTCCTATGTAGAATTATTACTGAACAATTATATAATGTGCCTTTACAGTATTTAATATATACTGGTAAATGTTAATTAATTTAACAAATTAAAAAAATATTGAATACTGCATGTATATTTTCTTTTGTATGTTAGTTTAAACAATATTAATTCATTTGCTGGTGGGATTGGTCAACAGGCTACAAGCCTATATTAGGACCTTTCCCTAAAAAATTGTACAGACAAACTGACAAGATGATAGACAAAGTGCAATTAATAACTAATAATAATAATAAAACATTATAGTAGATGAATAACATAAAAGTGAGCATAAAGAAAGGAAAGGTACATACCCATTCTAAGTCGACAGTGAAATATCTGCGGACATCTTGGTGAAAACATTTCTTTATCTCCCGTGTGCTTTTCTTACCTTTGCAGAGTTCAGCCGATGTCGTCCCGTTGAACTGTGTGGATCCTACAGGACACTCCTTACATTCAGTTTTGCCCATTTCGTTCTGATACATGTTTGTTGTACAGAGATGGCAATCTCCATCCTCAAAATAAGTTCCGGGGGAGCAGAACACTACAACACAAATCAATCAGTCTCTGTGTTGTAGTGTACTGCTCTTTTATAAAATGGGAGTGTAACAAAATTAACACGATTAGATGCCTATAAGATGAGTAAAAGACACAATGATATTAATTACCTAAATCCTAACACATAACAATAGTAGTTCTGGGGGTTTTAAAATCATATATAGTATATTTGTTTAATCATCTAGAAATTTTCCTGTCCTTATAGTTCAATTATTGCCAAAATAATGTAATTGGATGTTTTAAATTACATTTCATATCAACTACAATGTGTACATTTCATCTGCTCAGTTCAAAGAATGCTACCGGTAGTTACTTGCACCATACCAACTCATTCTAATGGCTGCAGTGGTCAGCTATCTCCATGCTGTTTAAACAACTTGTCCTTCAAAAGTTACCAACTTTCCCCATTTTATTAGCTCACCCAACTGTACTACATGTACATGTTCAAACGAAGCGGGTTGAATAAATATGCATTTACTTTATATTACTTTATTCTTATTTGTCAGTAAAAAAAATATTGTTTACATTAAACTGTTTGTGCTTAATGTATATATCCCAAAGGTTCAAAAACCAGTTCCTGTGGCCAGTTTCTTATTAAAATTAATAATTGTCCCCATTAAATTAACAGTAATTTAATATTTATATTATGAAAAATTGTGAGAGCAACAAAAACGTTTTACATGTATTACACAGGAAACAATTGAATAACACATTATCAATGACACCCTATCACCATGTGTGCATACCAAACTGCACAGAATTATTTATTTACTTTAAAAACTTGCAGCATGAACTTTGAACATGTATAAATGTAAATGAATATTCAAATTATTGATTAACAAATTTTTTCTATATTCATAATTTCAGGTTCTTCATTCGCAAGGAATGATTGAGAACCCATTACAGCCATGGCTTATTGTCAGCAAGGAAGGGTGCATTTTTGCAGCCCATTGTACCTGTATGGCAGGCTTAGGAGAAGCATGCACACATGTAGCTGCATTACTTTTTGCCATTGAAGCCACAGTCAAATTGAGGGATTCCAAAAGAGTTAGAGAAGAGAAAGCTTACTGGCTTCTCCCAAGCTCAGTTAAAGGTGTTGGCTACAAACCATGTCAGGAGATTGATTTCACCTCAGCAAAGACCATGAAAAAGAAAATGGACAGAATGTTAGATACGTGTGGTTCATCTGTCTACACACCCTGCTACACTGCAAAGAAAGCACCCATCTTTGAACCAACAGAACAGGAATTTTCTGTTTTATATACATTTTTGTACGACTGTCGTGACTCAAAACCTGCTTTGCATGCTTTCGTTAAATCCATCATATTCAGATGGGTATATACCAACAGCAATGGAAAAAACTTTTCAATTTTGTTAACAAAATCGAGAAACGAGAGTGCAGTTTATTTGAATTACAGTGAACTCCTGAAAAAATGTCAAGACATTGATATACAAGTGACAGAAGAGCAAGCCAGAGTTGTTGAGGCAGCTATTCGTGAGCAGGCAAATTAAAATATGTGGCATCGTTTTCGGGCTGGGAAAATTACAGCATCCAAAATGAAAACTGTATGCTGTACTGATCCGGCCTCACCAGCACAAAGTTTAATCAAGAGTGTCTGTTATCCAGAAAGTTAAAAATGTTCAACTAAATCAACTCAGTGAGGATGTCAGCATGAGAAATATGCTTTGGATATATTTGTGGACAAAATGAAACCATTGCATGAAAATTTCAGAATTGAGGATGTTGGCTTTTTCATTAACCCCGACATTCCTTTTATTGGTGCATCTCCTGATGGGGTTGTAACATGTGACTGTTGTGGACAGTGTGTTGTGGAAATCAAATGCCCATTTTGTAAGAAAGATACAATGTTAGTTGAAACTAGTACCAAACATTTCTACCTAAAAGGTGGAGATGATGGTTTACTGAAACTTGACAGTAAGCATCAGTATTACTATCAAGTACAAACCCAGCTGGGGGTATGCAAACTGGAATTGGCATATTTTGTGGTATGGAAAGAGAAGGATCTGCACATAGGACAGATCATGTTTGATGAAAGAAAGTGGGAGGAAATCTGTGAAAAGTCAAAACACATATTTTATTCTGCAATTCTGCCAGAACTTGTGGGCAAATTTTACTTACGTCTTCCCTTCAGTGAACTTGCACATACAGGACCTAGTTCACCCAATGTGAAAAGTGTGACCAATGACGAAGAGCTAAAATGGTGCTTTTGTGACCATGTGGAATCGGCCAAGATGATTGGATGTGACAACCAAATTGTCTATTACAATGGTTTTATTATTTGTGTGTGGGTATAAGCTGTGCACCAAAGGGGAAATGGTACTGTCCAGACTGTAGGAAACTTCCTGAGTTTTGGTCCAAATGTGGCAAAAAAATTACAGCAATATCAAACTGATTCATTAATGTACAATAACTGTGAATTGTTTGGATAGGTTATTACTGTGGATCTAACACCTGAAACACCTGTAGTATTCAAAGGAAAAACAAACTCATGTTTGCCTTTCAAAATTTATTTGTACAACAGTGTTTGCTGAATACAACTGCAACACAGAGTAAAACTGCCTTTCCATTAGTGCTGGTTTAACTGCAATATTTCTATTAAAGGGACATACCCTAGTTTTTAAACACTAAGATATAGTTTTGACTATTAGAGGCATTTTT
>JAECMU010139484.1:0-11028 GCA_016106625.1 Dracogyra subfuscus
AATTTACTGATGTGTAATTGGATCTAATGACCACTTATGTAGTATTTTCTATTTAGCAGTTAAGGGATCACACCGCTATTTTAGCCAATGAGCGACGTGTAGGCGAATTTAGTTCTATGAATTGTTTTGGTATTATGACTATGAAATATTGGAAGGGTAACATTGCCTCTTGATTTTGACATATCAAACTGACAGATGTATATCTGCTTAGTTATAGGCAAGACCATTGTTTACATGTGCCAAGGAGTCTGGATAATTGAAATTGCAGATGGCGAATTATCAATTTTATTTGCTTACAGACGCTGTTCTCTTCATATCAGGTAGTATATAGCACCTACTGTTAATATTTTAGTCAGTTCTTGGCTTTATATGTGTACTGTCAATAGTGGTGAGATACCTAAACACTATTTTACCAGGGTATAGCACCAGTCCGGCCGTGGCCTTGTTGTAATTGGTGCAAAGTTCACCTGCCATGTGCTTTCGTGTTCTCAGAGCATCGACCCCTTTGTGTGCTGTAACCTCACCTTGGTGCAGGGGTGTAACATTCTCTTAGAGAATGGCCAATACAGCACAAATTAAAGTTTAGAATAAAAGTCAGTATCCATGATATTTGTATTGTTTACACAGTTCTTTACACTTTTTATTTATATCTTGAATATGGCATATGATGTCATGAATATTAGACTGCCAGGTCAGAATAAACACAAGTCAAGTAATGTTCACAGGCATCGATACACGATTCAAGTCAAATCAGTCACTTTACCAAAATCGTTTGATGTTTCTCACTTATGTCACCACAGTCTGTATGTCAATATACACCATTTAAATCTGGAGCCATATGTAATCAATAATCAAAGGCAGCACTGTAGAAATATTGTTCCAAAGAAATGTTCAGGCCATGGTATATATATATATTCCAGATTGCATTTTATAATAGTTAAGTTCGGGGTCGAGTAAGTTTTTTGAACATGTTATTGTCCGATGAAGTCTATCATACATATTGTATATTTTTCTTCTTAGAGATGCCCTCCTGGCTTGGAATTGCCGTGTTCGTTGACGACTCGCATGTCTCCTGGCTATCCGCTCGATGCTCTTCAAGTGGCATATGACCGATGTTTTGTCGAGTACTCCAGCTCCAACAGCTGTTCATCTTTGAATGACCGAACTTGAAAACCCATTGTTCAGCATATACACGGCATTGTGTATACGGTTGTTGAAATGTCTGTGGTACGTAACAGTTTTTGGATGTGTTATGCTGTATGCCCTGTTGACGCTCTCACACTTTTGAGTATTTGTGTTTAGTTTAGTCTTCTCAATCGCTTTTACACCCAGTCTTATGTTTATGCATTGTTTAATCAGTGTGTCGTCCTACCGTAAAATTTAACTTTGTACCGGTAGGCATGAATGTCATGTTGGATCGTCCCTTTTTCACCTCTGAGCACACAAAGGAATGTTTTCTGCATGCTGCTCCACATTTCCAAGTCACACAATCTAGTATACTTGTGGCGGTGTAAGTCAGTTTGCTCAATAACTTGTTCATGTTGCTGGCAAATTGGTTGTGTGCTTCTGTATATTCACTGTGGCAGCGCCGTCTCAAGTCGATAACAACTCTTTTTTTAACCTCGTCTTGTTCCGCTTTTGTGTTTCCAGGGAGCATGCTCTCACTGAACTTGACCTTTTCTGTAAACTTCCTTTGTGATTCGGATAAATGGCGGGTGTCTCGCAGATTTGTTATCTTCACTTTAGATATTCTGCATTGGGATGACTGTAACCCGGACACGGCATGTGAAGAATCCAATTGTGAGTGGAGAGACGTCTGATGAGAAGTCACTTGAACACTGAGCTGCAGAATGTTCTTCGTCTTTTATTGTGTCGTCAAGCCGGAGATTTGTTGTACAGGTACCTGTATGATCGGGGCAGAGTATTAGTTTATTTTCTCTTGCTGCTTGAAGCTCACGAGCCTTGCAGAGTATATTTCCTGTATAAAGTCCTATTATATATTTGTTTCTTGCCAGTCTCATTTTTCCACCATAGTGTAAATTGCGTGTGTAGCCGGTTGAAATGGTGCTGAACTGCACCCACTTGAAAGAGGATTGTTGTACCGTCTCCTTTTATGGCAGTGCTGGGGTGTCGTTAAACATTCATTCATTCATTCATTCATTCTATGGCAATGGGATGGTCAGCTGAGAATCCCCTATTAATGTTCAGTTGTACTAAGTCTGCTCTGCATGTGGCCATGTCAAGTTTATTGAGACTGGTTGTCACTCGTCCCACTTCATTGGCAGTATTCTGCATGCCACTGGTAGCTGGGGGTGTCATCCCAGCACACAGCATTATTCCCCGGAAACCGGTAACACCGACAGATGTGCTCTGCAGTCCCACATGTACACCGACATTTGGCTTTGCTGATTTTGGCCCCCTCCTAGTATTCGGTGCTGTCTCTTCATACATGAACACTTTTGACATCTCAGTCCTGCGCGGGTGCACAGGCCCCACTTCAGACACAAGTTTTAGATTTCATGTGTACTTGCCAGTCCACCCTGGAGAAGCTAGTCTGTGGTGTTCATTACTTTCATTAAACATGTTTAAAAGCATACCACAATGTATAATGTTGGAATCATTCATGTCCATTTTTTGTTTTCAGGAACTCGCCTGCCTGTGTACTACCCTTCAGTTGAGATCCGTGTTGGTCGGAGAAGTCTGATGTCACTGGGAATTCCATTCGCATCCTTGACGATGTATGACTGTCTATCACAATGGTGTACCACAGCGTTGAACTCTTCTCAACTAAGTTTCGTGATAACTGGTATGTTGTCACCTTCAGGATTAAGACACTTTGTTTTAGTAACACCTATAGTTCTTTTGAACAGACATTGGTATCCCTTTTGAAAGGCACCTTTGTTGTGCAGTTTTTCTGTTCGATTTGTCTTTGGCTTCATTGTTAGCGCTATGGGTGTGTTATATTATTTTAGGATAAGGCAAACTGTGCACTTTTGTATCTCTTAGCATGTATCAGTCTTCAGTGGAATGGAACCTGTGGTGTGTGTTATGTTAATACTCTCATGCAGTAAACTGATGCGTGTTCTGTTTTGAATTTGTTTATGATTGTGGTCCGTTCACTCAGCCATCAGATACTTTAGGCTTCAGTTCACTCCCAGTTTGAAATTGCCCATGTGTCCTGTTGATAGCTTCCAGTGTGCATACTTCCCTCCCATGCTGTCCCAAAATAACCTTTTTCTGGCTCACTTGAATTTACCAAATCCAATATTTAAATTAAGTTTTGAATTAAATTTCATGCATATGACATATTTAAATATGCCAGTACCCAGGATGGTCTGTAATTTTAATGTAACCATTTCATAAGGTTCCCCTGTCAGCAACCCCATTATACACCAGCAAACATTTGGAATGTCGCCTCCATGTTATAAGTTTGGTCAGGTGAACTTAATGTGTGAATAAGCTTAATTTTCTATTATTTCAGCTCATTGTTGCTAACCCTCTGGCCAATCTTCATGGCCTCTTGGATTAATGCATATTAAAAGATATGACCAAATTTGGTGGGGGTTTTTCTACTCCGTATACATCATGGTATGTCATGTGTCACAACTGACCAGCCATCCCATTCCAAACCCCCTCTTAAGGGGTCACACCGCTATTTCAGCCAATGAGCGACGTGTAGGCGACGAATTTAGTTCTATGAAAAAGAGTGCCTCTTTTCTTTATTTTGTTATGCTGGTGTCTTAACAGACTTGACAGTATGATTATGAAATATTGGAAGGGTAACATTGCCTCTTGATTTTGACGATGCATATCTGCTTAGCTATAGGCACGACTATTCTGTACATGCCTGTGTTACATATTGTTAACGAGAGTTGCCTCCCCTCCATTACTCCATGTGCCAAGGAGTCTGGATAATTGAAATTGCAGGTGGTGAAATATCAATTTTATTTGCTTAAATCCTGTCAGAGGCTGTTCTCTATTCATGTCAGGTAGTATATAGCACCTACTGTTAATAATTTAGTCAGTGCTTGGCTTTATATTTGCACTGTCACCAATGTATAATCAATAGTGTTGAGATACCTTAAAAAGACTATTGACCAGAAGCATCTACAAATCTGTTATTAATTTAACGTCATAAATACACTTTCTTAAATCTATAATTAATCCTCCTTTCAAGAACATTAATAATTATACTTTGCGGAAATCCTGTGTAATTATTCAAATACTATGTGATGTAATTTGTATATCGTACATGACATCAGTAAGAAAACGGCGCTAATTGCAGTAAGTTCCGGTCCAGATTGCACATATGTGTGATACAAGATAGATTTAGCACCCAGTTTGGAAATGATCAAATGTCTTTATCACTATAGTAAGATTGAATAGGTATGTAATAAAATACTGTCTATGTGACTGTACAGATCTAAATCGGTTCCTCCATGTTCTTAAAGGGACATTCCTGAGTTTGCTGCATTGCAAGATGTTTCCGAAAAATAAAATATTTCTATGATTAAACTTACATATTAAATACATTTTCTTGTTTAGAATGTCAGTGTTTGTATATTCAATGTTAGAGAGGCCACCATCATATGGTATAGATGACAATATATAGGTGGTCATCAAATTGTTATTGATAAAGCAAATCCATTTTATTTATAGATGGTGCATTTATGCATTGTGTACTATCCTCTCTGTAAATATCTATAATACTTTTTAAAATATACAAGTTTGTAAATGGCACCTAGGCTCAAATATATGCCAAACTGGAAACCGTGTGCAAAAATTTAAAAAAAAACATTAAACGCAATTTTAAAAACTGTTTTTTTTTTAATTGTTATTGTTCTCTGAAGTGAAAAAAAACCGCCTAGAAACCTATAATTTAAAGGCTTAGAACACTTTGAATGTACTTATTTGCACGTTAATAGTTTGGTTTTTTATTTCTAAATATATATAATTTAAAACCTCAAATCAAAACAATTATTGAATCAACAAACATAAATTTAATACATTATAGTTATAAACATACTACTGCAAAAAAATCCTCAAATAACCTAGGAAGCTTGCTTATTTTTTACATTAAATAATGTCAAAATATGACATACACACCAATTAAAATGCTCCAACACGAATTGTTGGCAGCTCAATTTCTAGTCCCAAATTTATGTACATATGGAAAAATATTACAATGAATTGTCATGGAAAATGTTAAATGAAACAGTTCTTACAGGTTAGATGATGGAATTGATGAAATATAGTGATTTATGTTCATGTGTAGGTACAGAACACAAATTTTGAATAGGAATTAAAAGTAAAATTAGTAATTTATAAGATCTATCTCAGGTGTATAGACCTAATAGTGGTAATAATTAAAACTGCATTGTTCTGTCAGTCACTCACTCACTGTGGAATATCATATTCCACAGCAAAAGCTGTGTATTTTCTATTGATAACAGATATGTCAACAGATGACTGAAACTGTCGACAACTGCCCGACAATGGGTACATGGTGAATTCCCACAAACACACACTGTCATTATCTGTTTACATGATGTCCACATTTTTCGGTTTCTTGGATATGGAATTCTGGAACTACACGGATGTAAGTAGTCAGTCGCAGCTAGACCATCTGATTTCACTTCAACGATCCGACCAGAATACCAGACACCCCCAGTAAATGCTACAGCAACCCACCCACCTACACTTTGAAATTTACTTAATGCTAGATGGATAGATAACAGGTCATCTACTTCCTTGTCATACGAACACATCAGCATCACTGCAAGGCCTAGAAGCATTTACATCATCTCCTGCGCGTGCTGTAACCTCACCGTGGTGCAGGGGTGTAACATTCTCTTAGAGAATGGCCAATACAGCACAATTTAAAGTTTAGAATAAAAGTCAGTATCCTCCCTTTACCATAGTTTGACACCCAGTAGCCGATGTATTTTTCGTGCTGGGGTGTCGTTAAACATTCATTCATTCATTCTGTGTCTGATAGGTCACAATCGCTGGGCTAAATGGTCAGCTTTGTAAGAGCAACATGTTGGTTGCCTAGTATCACTGCCGTCAATCGTTCTTTCTTCTCTGCCACTTTTAGGCTACTAACACCTTTCAATTTATCAGTCATGTTCATGTGCACTCCAGTACTTTCTAACACTAACCACAACTGAAACTGCTTGAGTAGCTCCGCACCTTTGAGACCTTGTACATCTATCACCTTCAACACCAGGCTCTCAGCTCTCAGCTCTCAGGTCCGTAACTGCAGTGTCAAACCTTTGCTTTCTCAACTTCCGTTTCATTCTTCTTTCTCAATCTTTGCATCGCTCTTTGTTCCTTTCTCCTTCCTTCTTTTTGTCGCACTTTTCCTTGCTGTTGTTACCATCGACTCTTTAAGCCCTTCCTCTTGTTCTCTGACAAATTCTGTTGGCCCCTGCGCGTGCTGTAACCTCACCGTGGTGCAGGGGTGCCACATTCTCTTACAATGCCAATACAGCACAACTTAAAGTTAGAATAAAAGTCAGTATCCGTAATATTTGTATTTACAATGATATTTTCCGTGATATTTGTATTTGTATTTACACGTTTTTTTATTTATATTTTGAATATTTCTATTGATGTTGATCATCACCTTATTTATTTCTATTACCATAGTTTGACACCCAATAGCCGATGTATTATTCGTGCTGGGGTATGTATTACCTTTGACCATAGTATACACTGTATGGGTCTCACTCTGCATCTTGAATCCTACGTTCATCAATTCCTGTTTTGCATTTACCATAGTTTGACACCCAATAGCCGATGTATTTTTCGTGCTGGGGTGTCGTTAAACATTCATTGGGGGTGTCGTTAAACATTCATTTAAACATTCATTCATTCTTGAATCCTACATAGATAATATCAGAATGTTAATGTTGAAGTAGGTGTTGATGTCTGGTGTGTTGATGTTGAAGTCTGGTGTTCTGAGGAAGTCGGTGTTGATGTTGAAGTAGGTGTTGAAGTTGAAGTCTGGTGTTCTGTTGAAGTAGGTGTTGATGGTGATAGACTGACGTGTTGTTGAAGTAGGTGTTGATGACTGACGTGTTGAAGTAGGTGTTATTATTTTATTTTTTATTTTTTTAGTGTTATTATTATTAGTAGTATTATTTAATATCACAAATTTATAATTATTTGCTACATGTACCATCCTTTATCATGGATTTTTTCTTGGTGCTGTCAACGAGCATTATTAGGGTTAGAATCACACAAACCAAGTCACTATATTAATCAAAAGATGACAGCACTAAGGGCAACCCCTTCCTAAATATTTTAAAAGGAGGACATTTTATTATTATTTACAACAGAATTTGTTGCTAATGAAAACATCAGTGCAGTTTTTCACCGGCATGCAATCAACCTTTTTTCCCTGAATTCTTTTTAGCATAGGAAACAAACAGCCATCGATCAAAATATTCCCAGATTTGACCAAAATTACTCGAACAGATCTTTGCATTTTTACACAGTCCTTTACACTGTGTATTTTATTTAACTTTTGACTTTTTATATTGATGTTATTTAATGTTTTCCCTTTACCTTTGTTTGACACCCAATAGCCGATGTATTTTTCGTGCTGGGGTGTCGTTAAACATTCATTCATTACTCAAACAGAACTAAACTTTAATCCTTCTGTATAGCGTATTACACCGTGGTGTCGTCTACACTGCATTACATGATTTTCTCTGCTCTTACTAACAAAACTTGTACTGCTCCCCGTGTTAAAAACAAAAGACAAAACTAAAATGACAAAAACCCACATGTCGAAACTCAAGTCAGCTGACAACTACGCAGTAGAATTAAAACAGTTCTCTTCCTTTAATAAATACAAGGTCTCACTAAACAGAAACATAACATACAAAGTTATCGTTAATTTATATAGTTCTGTTAAAAACTTAACTCCATGCTATATGTAGGAGTTTTAATGTTAAACATTATTATAACAAACACTTTTTGAAATATTAAATTTATAACATAAAATACAACGTACTGTTTGAAATACATGAATGTGTATAATGTACCAGTGTTACATGAAATACATGATAGTATACAACATTTGTAATATTAAATTTATTACATAAATACAATATACTAGTGTTTACAACAAATATATCATTGTCTAATTTATTTTCACCAAACTGATTCACAATATCGTTCATTCTTAGTTCAGTTTTACATTTTTGTAACAAATAATACAAACAAAAATATCCGCATGTTGTACTTTTTACACTTTGAAGCGATTTCTTCTTGTAAACATAAGATGAACTGTGTTTCTTTAAAAACTCTATAAACTTCTTGTTATAGTATTTCCCCAAACTATCGAAAAACTCTGCTTTGTTTTTGTCAAAATAGAACGCCACCTCGATCGGCCAGTCCAGAATTAGTTCCATTAATGGGATCGGTGCTTTCGATGTTCGCTTGTGATACCAGTGTCCTTGTAGAACAAATGGGAGTGAAGCTGCGACATCTTGGCCTCAGCTCCGTAATTAATTAAAGTTTGTATAATTGCTTTGTAGGGATAGTGATTTTTGGCCGAATTCACCACTGACCTTGTAGATATACGGCAACTTGTAACCATAGCGCTTGCATGAAGAGATTTACTGGTGCCACTTGTTCATCTTTACCTAGATCTTTTCCATCGGAATTACTGACCTTTAGCTTGACATGTAAACAACTACGTAAATGAATGAATGAATGTTTAACGACACCCCAGCACGAAAAATACATCGGCTATTGGGTGTCAATCTATGGTAAAGGAAAAAAGTAAATGTTAAATAGACTGATAATGGGGGTAAACAGTAAATGTTAAATCACATAAATATAAAAACTCAAGATTTAGACAAAACACAGTGTAAAGGACCGTGTAAAAAATACAAACATAAATATCACAGAATTTTACGGACACCGAATTTTACTCAAAATTTCAATTTGTGCTGTATTGGCCATTCTCAAAGAGAATGTTACACCCCTGCACCACGGTGAGGTTACAGCACGCGCAGGGGTGTAAACAACTACGTTTCAAATCCACGTAGTCGCTTCCACTGTTCGCAACGAATCTGTAGTAATGTTGAATCACGCTCGTTTGGTATGGGGGCATAGTAAACAGGTCCAATGCATTAGGTAAACCTTCCACAAAGTCTGTGTCTGTAAGCAACGACATAGCATTAATTTTATTTATCTATTTATACAAATATATCTTTTTCACTAATAGCTGATTTTGTACTTCGATGCGGGAGATCGTTTTTTTTCTTTTTTCTGCTGTGTCGTTCGTCTGACTTTTTTGCTCGCCAGCTATACGTTTTATAGCCCTGGTACGTTCCTGTTTAGCTTCGGCCCTTTCTACCACATCTTGTGTTTGTGACGTCACTTCTAGTTTAAGTTTTTTGTTCGAGTGATTAACAATAACTAAATGTGTACTTACGGTTTTAGGTTTCCGATTGATACTCTATGTGTCGCTTTTTATGGTTCGGCTGCTAAGTGGTGCGGGCTTACAGGAGTTCTTCTGCGATGTTACATTTCGGGTCACATGACGTCTCTCGACCAACAGGCGGGCACCATTTTCCCGCCCATCTATATTTGGTCATATATCCGTAGACCACTCATGTCCAGTGGTGTTTGATTACGTAGTCACTGGAATCAGCTTCCGGGCGTAGACTGACCGCGAGTCAGCACACCCTCCCCCGTTTTATAGAAGAAGATACACTTTACATTTTTTTATATTAATGTTGATCATCACCTTATTTGTTTCCTTCCCATAGTTTGACACCCAATAGCCGATATATTTTTCGTGCTGGGGTGTCGTTAAACATTCATTCATTCATTCATTCATTCAAATCTACAAGAGACACAATCCATACACCATCAAACGATAGTCTCTGGTTTAATTTCACACGGAAATGATAGGGGTTGTTATCGGGAAACACTGCTTTTGAATCCGTGCTCTTCAACATAATGTACTTCTCCATGACTCGCGCAGTTTTTAGTTCTTCTTCTACGTACAAATCGAAGCTAGGTGGCCATCCTAAAAACCGGACCAAATAGTACTTTTCCTTTTCCTCCTTCTTCGATTTTCCACAGAATGTCTTGAATTTTATTTACTTTCTATAGTTCGCTTGTATAAAATATACCTTTCAGCACTTCGTCGTGAAAATCTCTCAGTCTGTAGACTGGAATACCTTGTCGTCTACTTCTAGAATGTATTTTAAACAACTCTTCTGTCCACCTCAAGTCCTGCTCCTTAGTGAATTATTTATGCAAATAGTTGATTATCGTTAAATCACCCACTTTAACCCCTGCGCGTGTTGTAACCTCACCGTGGTGCAGAGGTGTAATATTTGTGTTTTTGTATAGTACTTTACACTTTTTGTTTAAAACTTGAATTTTCATATTGATGTTGATCGTCGCTTTATTTATTTGCATTACCATAGTTTGACACCCAATATCCGATGTGTTTTTTTTTCGTGCTGGGGTGTCGTTAAACATTCATTCATTCATTGTAAACACTATGATGACCAGGGCCTAATTCACTAAACTCTCGCAACTTTGCGATCTCGTAGTGAAAAAAAAGAAAGAAATATTTTATTTAACGACGCACTCAACACATTTATTTAACGGTTATATGGCGTCAGATATATGGTTAAGGACCACACAGATACTGAGATAGGAAGCCCGCTGTCGCCACTTCATGGGCTACTCTTTCCGATTAACAGCAAGGGATCTTTTATATGCACCATCCCACAGACAAGATAGCACATACCACGGCCTTTGATATACCAGTCGTGGTGCACTGGCTGTGTCGAGAAATAATGAATGAATGAATGAATGAATGAATGTTTAACGACACCCCAGCACGAAAAATACATCGGCTATTGGGTGTCACAATATGGTCATGTAGAAAACATGAAATGTGAAATCACATCAATATAAAAATATAAAGGTTAAATAAAACACAGTGTAAAGGACTGTGTAAAAAACAAAAATCACAGATATATCAAC
>JAECMU010139490.1:0-25464 GCA_016106625.1 Dracogyra subfuscus
TTTTAAAAATATGAGAAATGTATTTTGTGATATTAAAAAACATCAGGATGACCAAAAACACTTAGAATGTACAGAAATGGATACTTTAACCAATAAAATTTAAGTAAAGTATGATTTCAGTTATCAAAAAATGCCACTAATAGTCAAAACTATGTCTTAGTGTTTAAAAACTAGAGTATGTCCCTTTAATTTACTATGGTCTGAGGAAGAAATGTGAGGGACCAAATAGTATCTGAAGATTTACAGATGTATAGTCCTGGGACCCGTTTTACGAAGCGACCTTAGCTACTATCGAACTTAGTGATTTAAGGTTGATATTACGCTACCGATCTTAACATTTACAATCGTTCGATGAAGCAACCTTAGTGCGATTGTAAACCCAAACTTACTACAGTAGCAATCTTAACTAAGGTTAAAATATTATAGTCCATCCCATCCTCCTACAAACATGTTTTTGTGTAAATAATTTCAGTTTTGTTTGACGTAAGAAGAAAAGTAAAAGCATTTTGGAAATAAGAATTTTTGTTATACTATTTTTGTATCCAATTTAGCAAAAGGTCGGCACAGAAATAAATAACTTGTAGGCTTAGTTTTTATTTATAGATCGACGACAGTCATTCTTCGCACCGTTATTTCGGCTTCATACACAATAAATAAAACACATCCAACGGTATTTAAAAAAAAAAAAAATTATGATATATTTGACAATGTACTTTCTATATATTTCACCATTTTAAAACTTAAACTTAATATTTTGTTTAAAATTATGAAAAAAAAAAAATTACCGAAAGTAAACTGCATTGTCTGCTCTCGGAGTTATTTTGACGGGGGTCACGGTTAGTAGACTAGTTTCTATTTTAATGTGGCGTAGCCTTGTAATAATATAGCTAATTTTGAATTTAAATGACGTCAGTATTCAAATGACGTCACTTTCCACCTTATAATTTAACAATAAACTCGGTGTATGACGTTTCCTTTTTCCATACACAATAAATAACACTGGGGAAATCCCAATGCAAAATTTCTATTGAAATTTTTTTGTTTGAACATTACTAATGCATGTGGGGTTTTTTAGAAGAAAAAAAAATCTTGGAATTTAAAAAAAAGGTACTATTTACGAAATGTGAATCTGAAGTGAATTTACGGTAAGATATGCTATATTTATTATGGGACGTCGATGGTACGAAGCAAAAACATGGGTGCCAAGAATGACTGTCGTCCATCTTAATCATTAATGTTCATGGCGAAAGAGACTGTCCATTCCAAATGCTCGAAACACATAGCATTCCGTGGTATCCGATACCATCGTATTAGTTCCTCGTTGTTGATTGTTTCGAAATTTATGCTTCTGTCGCAAAAAAACACGTTCCATTTGTCTTTTTTCCTTCCTCAGCGTTTTTTAAGATCGCGACCTTAGTGCTTACAATAGGTGTAGACCTATTGTAAATATTGATAGTAACTTAAGGTGATTGTAAGCTAAGGTTGTTTAGTAAAACGGGCTGTCGATTGCAGGAAAAAGTTACGGTCGCTACCTTAGGCATTTAAGGCGATAGTAGCGCTAAGATCGCTTCGTAAAACGGGGCCCTGATCATTGTAGTGTTATGTCCTTTGGAGGATGTTCAAGTTTCATGTGATAATGGGATGCTGACTTCTGAGATTCCATCCTATACATGCATGTCTTCAAAGTGATACTATATTTGTATAAAAATGTTTGTTATCTTTTCAGCTGAGAATGTGGCCAAGAAGTGGGACATCAGTCGTAAGATGCAGGACGAGTTCGCTCTACAGTCTCAGCACAAGTGTGAGGCTGCCCAGAAGGCAGGACACTTCAGTAAGGAGATAATACCCGTCACGATCAAGTCAAAAACGGGTAAGAAAGGAAAGGAATATAAAATGTGTTTATGAACACAACAAAACATTTAAAACTACAGATATTTAGTGTCGAACAGATGTTAATTTTGACACTTGATCCTGATTGTGATACTTCCTGTCTTACAATCGGGATCAAGTGTCAAAATTACCATCTACCACCACATAGACTGGTTTAAACAATATTTATTTCTAATTACGCTGGTTGGGTATTGGCCAACAGGCAGAATGCCTATATCAAGGCCTCTCCCTACAATTTGAAAATGTAATTTCAGGTGTACACAAGATGACAGACCAGTGGTAAATTCAATGATTCCAGATCTTAAAGGTATATTCCCAGGGGCAAGTTAACAAATCTGTTTGTAACCCCAGGTCTACCAAAGATCATAAATAAAAGTAATCTTGATTACTTCTGAGATGGGGGAAAAAAAGATGGGTTATTTCTATAGTTATGTAACAACTCCCTCATAAACTATAGTGGGTCATCTTATATATGCAATTGCTTGCAGATGGGACAGCAGATACCATGGCTTTTGATATACCAGTCATGGAGCACTGAATGGGATGAGGGTTGGGACTCAATGAAGCCAATATATATTACAGTGAATGCTACACCATTGAACCATGTCTGAACCCATAACCACTAACTAGTAACTCTAATATATTAAAGATTTTAGACTGTTGCACTGAAGTATAAAGTTATCAATGTGTGATGTCATAACTTATTAGTCTTTTTTATTGAGCCGGGGTGGGATTAAGCTCAATTGGTTAAGTGCTCACTTGAGGTGCTTACATCACAGGATCGAACCACCTCGGTGGATCCATTCAGCTGATTGGTTTTTTTCTTGTTCCTACCAGTGCCTCACAACTGGACAAAGGTTGTGGTATGTGCTTTTCTGTCTGTGAGAAAGTGCATATAAAAGATCCCTTGCTGCATTAGGGAAAAAGTCGCGGGTTTTTTCTGATGACTACTAGTCAGAATTACCAAATGTTTGACATCCAATAGACGATGAGTGATTAATCACTGTGCTCCAGTGGTGTTTATTGAGCCACTGTTTCAACTGTTGGAAGAACACCGTACCTATGTAACTTAAAGGGTAAGTTTTACAAGTGGTCCTCATTATTATTACTATTACTTTATTGTGTGTGGTTTTAAAAAAATTATTATCATTATTTGTATCTTGAAAACTGTAAAACAATTATATGTAGCTTTTTTATATTTTATATCTTTATTTATTTTCTTCTTCTTCTTCTTCTTTTTTTTACATAAAGGGTCAGAACAGATTGATAAGGATGAGTTTCCCAGGGCTGGTTGTACTCTGCAGGGATTTGAGAAGCTGAGACCATGCTTCATCAAAAATGAGACTGGGACGGTCACTGCTGGAAACACTTCAGGTTAATGTTTAATTTGTTTTAATGTTAATAGTGAAGATTTAAATGTTTATATCACTAAAGTCAAGAAGCGTCCTGTTTTGTGTACAGCTTGTTTATTACGAATCTGTGCGCGCGTGAACTTTGACAACACAATAATTCTGAACCAGGAAGTACTTGCTACCAATAAAGAAAAACAAAATGAGGAAAAAACAGGTAAAAAGTTATTTTTATACAAAATGCATTATACACGATCGTTATTTTAAACAGTACATCGATTAAACAGTACATCGATTAACATCATATGCTATATCAATTTATACCTGCATCTAAATAATCAGCACTGGTCAACAGCGAAAGAATCCTGTCGCTGTCACGTCTGCTTTCATCTTTGGGTCAGATTATGTGACATACGTATTCTTGCAACAAAAACGAATTATGGAAGCCCATCTTACCTATAGGACGCTTTCCGATCCATACCTTGGAATGTACACGTTCATCTGTGGCATGTGTTTTATCTATCGACGGAATACACTTGTACGGTTATAAACATTTTATTAATTGATATTTGTAGTTAATTGAATAAGGTAATAGATCAAATAATCAAATTGATCGTGCGATGACAATGCGTGTGCGTTGTAGCCATTTCCCCGTTAATAGGATGCTCCATGATCTTTCGAGGATACTTCATGGATGGATGAATTTATGGTGGATGGATGGATGAATTTAGGGCGTATGGATTTAAGGTGGAAGGATGGATTGGTTGAGTGAGTGGATTGGTTGTTTGGGTTGGCTTTTTATGCAGGTGGGTTTGGTTTGGTTTGGTTTTCGATTGATGAATGATTGGGTGGATTGTGGGTTGCAAAGGGATGGGTTGGGTTTGTGTGGGTGAGTGAATGGATGGCTTGATGCATTTGGATTGATGGATGAGTTTGTTATGGGTATTTAGGTGGATAAACGGATATGATTGTGGAATTTGGATTTGTTTTTCGTTTTTAAATGGGCGAGTGCATATGAATTCATGGATGGAATTTCAGCTGGCTGATTGTATGGATGGGTGGACACATGGAATTTATATTTTCCCATTACTTATTAATATACTGCAAACTGTCTTATAAAACCTAACACATTTTATAAATCACAAGTTTGTAATAGGCTTCATATACTTGTTTTGTTTGCAGGAATTAATGACGGTGCTGCAACCTGTGTTTTAATGAGTTCCGAAGAAGCAAAGAAAAGAAACTTAAAACCATTAGCTAGAGTAGTTGCCTGGGGTCAGGCTGGCGTCGACCCTGCTGTCATGGGAACAGGTCCGATTCCAGCCATACGTAAAGCTGTGAGTAAACACGTTTAAAAAATCAATAGTCTTCATAATGTACTGTTTACTCCATTATAATATAAATTATTATTATTATTATTATTTTCAGTCAAAGATTACCATTGTTCACAGTTAAATATGTTAGCAAGCTGTATTATTGTTTTGTTAGTGGGGCACTATGTAGTGGGGAACTATGTAGTGGGGCACTATGTAGTGGGGCACTATGTAGTGGGGCACTATGTAGTGGGGCACTGTGTAGTGGGAACTATGTAGTGGGGCACTATGTAGTGGGGCACTGTGTAGTGGGAACTATGTAGTGGGGCACTATGTAGTGGGGCACTATGTAGCTCAGTAGAGAGCTTGCCTACGGTGCTTAGGTTATAGGATCAAACCTCCTTGTCAGACCCATTTTTGGGGTGTTTTTTTCATGTCACAGATAATTCCCCACAACTGGTATTATATGTCAAAGACCAAATCTTCTCTAAGGGAAGTGTATATAAACCATCTCTTGCTGCTTTTCTACTTTCAAGAAATTGCTTTTCCTTTTTTTTAACTTAAAATCCTATGGGATATTCAAAATTCAATAGCACAAAAATTTAAAAACTGATCCCAGTCGGACTTGTCAGCATGGGTGGTTCCTTCTCCCACCCACCCCAACCCTTTTCCTGTCCTGGATGGAGAATCCAGCCGAGGCCGACACCTGCACCCATGACAGGCATGCACTAGAACAGCTTACTTTGAATGTGCACATAAACCCCTATGACCTGCCCTGCCCTGCCCTGCCTTGCTTTTGGGGTTATCTCTCACTATCAAGATAGACTTTTAAATAAGAATATTTTAGCTATTTACATATGTAAGTGCAGGAATTTTAGCTGGGGTCTCCAAACTATGAAGAGCAAAGTTTGGGAGGGGGGAGGGTAAGAGTCATGCTTCCCTGGAAGATATATTGAAAAACAAAATGCACATTTTCTTGAGGGATTTGCATCTAGTTTTAAAATGTGCTGAGGGGTTGTGAAAGATATTAATTTCATTGCTCTGTTAGTTAACGAATGCTATCACTAGTTAATACTGGACATTTATTTTGGTTGTATTAGTTTGTTATGTAATCTTGTTTACTATTTACAGTTAAGTAATGCAGGCTGGTCTGTGGGTGATGTGGATTTATTTGAGCTGAATGAAGCTTTTGCAGCCCAGTCAGCAGCTGTAATCAAAGACCTGGAGCTCAATCCAAAAAAGGTTATTTCCCTTTATAATTGTCATGATTTGGACTCCTTATTGTTAAGATTCATTCATCACTACAACTATAACACTAACTGTATATCTGGTACACTTTGAGAAAATTAAAATATACAAGTACATGTACTAATAAATGCTCTCAATTTCAAAGCACATATATATTGTATATTATTGTAAATTTTTGACACCAAAGCCAATATTTTTAATTTGTTAAATCATAATATTAGCTGGAAGATGGGGTGGGATGTAGCCCAGTGGTACAGTGGTTGCTAATTTTTTATTTTTTATTATTTTTTTTTTAATGACGCACTCAACACATTAGAATACAGTTATATCGGCGTCGGATATATGGTTATGTCGAGAAAAAACCCCAGTGGTTAGCTGACGGGATCGATCCGAGACCGACCGCGCATCAGGCTGGCACTGTACCACTGGACTATGCTGCCTGCTGAGTGCTTGCTTAATGCGCAGTCAGCGTGGGATCGATCACTATCAGTAAACATTTGGGCTATTTCTCATTCCAGCCAGTGCACCAGGACTGGTATAGCGAAGACCATGGTATGTTCTACCCTGTCTGTGGGATGGTGCATATAAAAGATCCCTTGCTGCTAATCAAAAAGTAGTCTGTGAAGTGGCGACAGTGGGTTTCCTCTCTCAATATCTGTGTGGTCCTTAACCATGACACCTTATAACCGTAAATAAAATGTGTCGAGTGGGTAGTTAAATAAAACAAGATGGTCTAGAAATAGTTATTACATTTTTAAATGTTTTGTACCTAAAATACAGTTTTTAAGTTGTGTGTGGTTTTTGTTTTTCTAGGTAAATATAAACGGAGGAGCCATCGCTTTAGGTCATCCCATTGGAGCATCAGGGGCCCGCATCTTTGTCACTCTGCTCCATGCACTGGAGAGAACTGGAGGGGAAAAGGGAGTTGCTGCCCTTTGTGTTGGTGGTGGAATGGGAATTGCAGTGTGCGTACAAAGGGATTAACTGCTGCTGCTTCTATTTTTTTTAGCAAAAACATAAAAGAACAAAACCATCTTTAGTGTACTATTGTATAATTGCTTTATTATGAATTGTATTGGTTGTAATTTCTATTTGAATTCCATTGGATGTTGATCTTCACAAGATTTTATTTTTCTTCCATTTTGGTTTTGATAAACTATTTAGGAGCTCTTCATTTCTCTTAATATGCTAGTAAAGTGGTTAATTTGATAGAAATTTTATCAAATAATTATGAACAAGAATAATTTAAGATTTATAAAAATCATTTACTTTTAATATCAATATTGTAAAGTGCAATACTTTATATTAAAAGTTTGCATATATTTTTTGATAATATAATTCCAAACTTTAAAATTGTTTGCTTTTTTTCACAATTAACATATCGACCATCACATCATTTTGAATGTACGATACTATTGTACCATTTTCATAGGAGAAAAATTAAATCTTTATTACAAAAGCATTCTTTGTTATTATTTTTCTAAATGAATAAATGTTAGGAATAATTATAATTTATTATTATGGATGGATAATTTTATAGTGAACAAATGATGTTTTATTTGTTCTGGGATTGATCCCCATTGGTGGGCCTTTTGGGTCATTTCTCATTCCAGCCAATGCACCAGGCCTGGTATGTCAAAGGTATGTGCTATCCTGTTCGAGGAATGGTGCATATAAAACATCTGTTTCTACTAATGGACCCTATGGGCAACCTAGGGAAACATCCTCCTACAGTAAAGCAATTATAATTAAGAGCTTTTTCGAACTACTAATAGACAAATTTTAGCTCTCACTCCTGTTTTAAATTAGAACGACCATCAAAATTGCACACCCAATTCTCTTTTGACCCCACCC
Source organism: Dracogyra subfuscus (assembly GCA_016106625.1). Classification (NCBI taxonomy): domain Eukaryota; kingdom Metazoa; phylum Mollusca; class Gastropoda; order Neomphalida; family Peltospiridae; genus Dracogyra; species Dracogyra subfuscus. The sequence goes on from JAECMU010139490.1 coordinate 7,655, forward strand.
ATTAGGGTATCAAAATTCCATAGCACCAACAATCCCCCCCCACCTGCCTCCCAAGTTGATTGGGCTACTGATTCTCCCTTGAACCCGATAGCGCAGGCGGTCCCCTCTTACCCTCTCCCACACCTTTCCTGTCACAGAGAGATCCGGCCAAGGCCGGTCCCTGTGCCTGTAACAGGCGTGCGCTACAACAGCTTGCTCTGAATGTGCACGTTAAGAACTTAGAACGTAGAACTTAGAATGGAAAATGTAACCGGTTTTATTTAAAAGACTCGATTACCAAATGTTTGATTTATTTATCATTTGTTATTAGATGTCCATGTGCTCTAGTGGTGTCATTAAACAAAACAAACTTTAATTGTTGGTCTTGTAAACAATTTAGGAATGAGTTTGTGGTTAATTTTAAAGATAAAAACTCATACATTGTGTGTACATTTTGGCTTATTAATACAAATTATGTACTAGGATCCACCAGTGACCCTTTATGATGGTCAGTACATCAAGGCGCTTGCTCCATTGTAATTTTATACTGAATCAATCTATATCCCCAACAGCTGGTTCAACAAATTTTGTGTACACCGTATACATGGTCCTTTCTGGAAAAGTGCAGATTAAAGATCCCTTGCTGCTTTGTCAGTAGAAGTAACCCATGTGGCAGCAGCCAGTTTCCACAAATCTCTTTCGACCAGGAGTTGAAAAGCCTTGGTTTAAAATGTGTGGTGATGTCATTAAACACACTCTTTCTTGTCCTTTCAATATATATTTGAACCAATTTTAAAGCGACAAAAAAAACATTGTTTTGATTGTAATCAAAACAAGCATTCCCAGTACTGCTGCAGCAATACATATCCCAAAAAAATTCTTATCTCCCACGTTCAAGGGCCATAACTGTCAAATGGGAACATCTTTAACAGTACATGGTAAATCTATACACAAAATGTCACTGTGAAACAAAACAGTCCAGAAAGGTATGTGGGATGGACAGACAGACCAGAAAGGATTGAGATGAAACCTTAGTCTCCAGCTGGACCAGCAGATTTAATTGTTACTAAGTTGGCATGTATATCAGACTTTCATTGTAATTTAAAAAACAAAAACAAAAAACAGTGGTATTTTTATTGGTACGATTTAAGTTACGTGATAAGACAAGTTTACAACTGGAAAGTTTTGGAATACATTGTATTAAAAAACGGACCAGTCATGGAATTGAACATTACACACAAAAAACCCACAAGTCTCATTCAGTACATACAATTCAAATGGTTTATGACATTCTGGTTGTTACTGAACATTTATGGCTTTGTCTTTGTTTTGTTTTTACAATGTGTTAGCCAAAGAAGAACTGTAACCAATGTAGATTTCGTAAAGCAATATCAACAACACATTTGGGACTCCAGATTTATTAGCATATTAGCATCATCTCTCTGTTCTACAAGTAATTGTGTGTGATTTTAAACAAACACTAGAACAAACTGAAGCTTACTGAACACGATCAAAGCTTAAAACAAAACAAGGAAATCAGTATCAACATGCACATAGGGTACTAGTAGAGCTTAAATCAGGTCCTTACAGGACATGTGGCAAGCATAAATGGAAAACAAAAATCAAGAGAAAGGTAGACCAAGATAAATACGGCTAGTCATTGAATTAGTTAGACCTGCGTTAAAAACATCTACAGTGAAACCCCTCTAAACCAGACATCCATAGGACCAAGACAAATGTCCAGTGTTTAGAGGGTTCCAGTTTAGAGAGGTTAAGTTCTGTCATGGTTTTAAAAAGGGACTGGGTAAAATGTCCAGTTTTGTAATGAATTCCATTTTTACTAAGAGGGCGGTCTTGAGGTTAACTGGGTGATTAAAACCAGGGGTGTGCAGGGGTGTCAGTCACTAAACATTATTTTCCTTCAGTTCGATGGTTAAGATTGTTTCCATTAATATAATCTTCCATTAATATTCTTGATTACTAAAAACAAGTATTGGTTAGGTAACACTTTTAATATCAATTCATATGCAAGTACGTGTACCTGTATTTAATACCCAATGGCTTATCCTTTAATTTGTGATGTGATGCTGTTAGATCATTTATGTCATACATGTACTTGCAGGGAATAAAAGGGAAAGAAAATGATTGCAGTTATATCTAGCATATACAACACTGAAACTTGTTTTCAAACACTTCCAAGCCATATCATTCATAAGACAATCACAATCTTAAAAACCAGACAAAAACAAAACGAGGATTTGTACAAAAAAGCTTTCAAAGACTTATTTGCAGTTTTAAACTACATTGAACGTGAATAAAAATAAAAATATGTAAAACATTAATTTGAGTTGAAAATAATTTTAAGAACACTTTTAGTACATGACTATTATACATGACTGTTTTGCATGACTCTTCCCGAGTGTAGTAAAGTTCTGAGCGTTGATAATCTTCACAACTATGACAGAAGTAGTCTGTGAAATTCAGGCACGTTAGTGTGACATACTGAGCAGTTTACAACACTGATATAATATCACAATTAAATGTGTAATGTAATTCCAAAAAATACAGATGATTATCTAGCTTTTCCCCAAGAGATTAAGTTACAGCAGGATAACATGTAATAACAATTATGGAAATAATAACTACTCCAATCTGCCTAACTTGGGTAAATGCTGTATTTAGTTTTGTTTAGTCAACCAGTACTTTGTAAATCAATAGCTTGCATCTAATATAATGCATATTTTATTAAGTTTTGTCATTATATATATTGTTTTATTTTTTATATTTATTTTTTAAAATCTTGCTTAATATTCTTGAATTAATCAATCAAAATATCTGGAATGGTCAACTGTATTATTGAAAATCACTAGACTGCCTAGAATACTTTTAAGCAAATATATTTATTCAGCACAAAACATGGTTTAACAAGTACTTGTATATTCTCCAAAGAAAGAAAAAACCCTAAGACAAATCTCCATTCTGTTGTACTCAATTAACCAGTCTAAATATTTAAAATATATATCATGTAACAAATTGACTTTTAAATCAAATGTAATACTAAATGACCAGGGCCCCATTCCACGAAGCAATCTTTGCTCTAAGATCAACTTAAGTGCATAGGGTAGCTAAGGTTATCTTAGGGCTAAGATTGCTTCATGGAACGGGGCACACGGACCTAATTCACAAAGCTCTCTTAGGCTCTACTAGACAACAAAACATCCTCTTGTAAGTCTTTTAGCATTGCACTGCGAGATCACAAAGTTTATGAGACTTTAGTGAATAAGGCCCCAGGTACCAGATATTTCTTGAAAGCGGGCACTGGGTTTATCAATGAAATTTAAAATTAACAAATAATCAAAGACATGGTCTAAACAGCACATCAAAACCTTATTATATCTCCTTAAAACTGAATGATGTTATTATCACCCTTAAATCTAGCCAAGTATTATTCTTGCATTTATAAAAATGTCAAAATATCTGGTTTTCTTAAAACGAGGCAAGATTTGTATTCTTTGTAACAGGAATATCAACAACTGTAATAAACTAACAACATAAATTAATATATTATAATAATATTAACGAGCACAAATATTTGACAAATAAATACAAAACAAAACAGTTGTGTGAATGCACTTTAAATCAATGGCTCTTTTTGTCTTTAGGACATAACAGTCTAAGAATTTCTCAGTCAACAAAATTTACACATTTTGTTTTAAATACATGCATTACATGTACAAACAGCAGTAATTAACAACAACAAGAGAAGGCACAACAAACCTGTTATTAAGAACATTAAAAGTAGATCTACCATAAATCATCAAATATACATACAGGACCAATATTCTTAAAGTATCGACTTTCTATTATATTAAAAAAAAATCGAAAGATGATTTTCTTTTAAGGTTAAAAAAAGAAAGAAATTACCATAATTATAAATGTAATGAATTGTAAATTAGTGTAACCTGAAAAAACCTTGCAACTACTTCTTCGTCGTATGCTCAGGGACCTCAGTGGCTTGAACAAAAGCTACTGTATTCCATAGGTTCTCAAAGGGGCCAAAGAGTTTCTCCTTCAGGGGTTCAACTTACAGCTGAGACCAAGAATATATTAGGATGGACCCATGGTTTAGTTTGCAAAAAATCGTAAAAAAAACCCTCAACACATTAAGAGGCCTGATATTTATCGGAGGATTTATGGTAACTTTGCAAATGTAAATGTAATGAGCAATATGGTCTTAGGTAGTCATATGGAATGTATTTGATATTTGTATGCAAATATAAATGCAATGGCTGCAACAGATAATTAAATAAAATAAAAAAGGAGCAAAGATGGTTACTGATCTTTATATTAATTTTCAATCACATAAAAATATAAACATTTTATAAGAACCCTGGCAGTACGTTATATTTAGTGTGCATAATAAATACATTGTATATGCATGCATGTATTAAAAGGTATGTATAGTTTATACTGAATAATATTTTTTCACTGGATTTCTCAAAATTATAAATAACCCATTTACAACACAACCAGTTAAAATCTTATTAATTTTGTAATATACACATGTAATATATTAACGTGAATACATAGGAATGCTGTTTAAGAGGTTTAAATAAGGAATGTTTTATTTTTAACATGAAATAAATAAATAAATAAATATTACCGTATGACTTCTTTGAATAATATGTATTTAAAGCAAAACCATATAATTAAAATACTTAAATAAAATAGGTACTTTAACATGTGCTGCAAGGGGGTTGCAATACAACAGTCACATGCATAATTGTAAGAAGATCATTTGCAATATATATTGGTCATTCAAATTTTATTTTTATTTTTAAATAGTGAGACAAAATGGGACGGTTTACAAAACTGCAAAGCACTTAGTGAGTGAAACAAAAGTATTAAAAATGACTCTAGACTAGTTAAAACTGTATACACAACTAATGCATTATCAGATGTCCCGGAGCAGATTCCTGGCTGCATGTATCTGGAGATCGGCCCTGGGATAGACACAGACATGTTCGAAGCTCTAGTGGCATATGAGCATGTAAATAGTGTACCCGACTCACACTATCAGACAACCTACAGACTGGTTCATATTTCAATCAGATGTGGATTTTATATCACCTCATAGAATACATATAACATGGCCCAACATTACTGCATTTACATCAGATTGATGTAAGAAGAAGAGTGACTGATCCACAGTGAAACCAGGGCTTCACACAGAGTTCTATCGTTCCATGCTGCACTCTGTCTCTCTCTCTCTCTCTATCCAATAACCCACCCACATCCCAGTGGCTTTTTTTTTTTAGAACCAGTTGTTTGTATAGTCTCTAGAAAAACAATTCTAGCAATTAGTTTCTTTTTCTTCAGGGCGAACCATTCAACTCTGTCCCTCTAACAGTAATTACAAACCGTGAATAATGGATGACATCAAGAGCATTTGTGCAAGACAAGTGTTAAACACAACACAAACAAATATCACCAAAACAAAACACTACAACCTGCACCATACACAATATGTTTAAATATACCAGTAAACAATAACTATTATTAAGTAACTTAATTACAATTGAAACCTTGATACTGATATTTTCATCCAGAATATCTTCCACTGTTCATATTCAAACAAGTTGATCATTATAAATTAAAAACATTTTTTTGAATGTCACATCATTCATTAAGTGAAACCATTTTTAAAAGTGTTCATTTTTATTATTATTCTGATTAGTTTGCTTCAATGTAGTCTGCCAGAGTATTACCTACATAGATAATTATGTAATGAAGACAAATTTAATTTTTCATAACATATTAAGGAATATCTTATATATTTTTCAGTTTAAAATTTGTTTCCTTTAATGTATACCTTTCCATATCAAAATTGAAGAAAACTTGAGTGTTTTCTCTTTTATAGATACATCACCTGTTCTCAAAACTAGTGCATATTCCCTATGGTTAGTAGACTGGCCTGAACATCCTAACAGCCAATGGGATGGCCTGAATTCTTTTGCTGCGCACCCTTTCCTGTTCCAGTCACATGGGGAATATGCACTAGTTTTGAGGATAGGTGATGTTGAAAAGAAATAATGTTATAAAACTAACTCAATCTTGGAAACATACACTGAATGCATTATAATCTATTATTTTAGTCTTCCACCATGTGGATGAGACAACTTTCTTAGATATATGTATGCCACTTGCTTCTGGCAATTCCTACCGCACAATATGCTTAGAAGTACACAGATTTGTGTTATTTTCATCATGTGACCACATGATCATAAAGAAACTGGCCTGGTTTGCCAAAACTGAAACCTTAATTATTTATTACATTCCAAACAAATACACTAGTATCCATAAGAGACAATTACAATTGTAAGGAATAAGTAAATTTGTATCATACTGGACACAAATAAGCCGCCATCCTAATGTAATTCACTGTAGTAAGTAGTAAAATGTTAATATGAGATATTTAATGCAAATATGCTGTATATTTTGTAGATTCAAAGTGGTAGTAAACATAATGACATAACAAATACTGGGGCTCCCTTTACCAGTAGAAAACACTCTCTACTCATCTACCATGCATACATGATTTTGCAATAAATGGAATGGATTCATACAGAGTTAAGAAACTAAATGTAAGTACTTTTATTAAGTATAAAAACTTATCTATCATAATCACCAGTAATTTATCCAAAAAGTACTAAATCTAGGGCCATCTTGAAGCAAATTTTTAAATCAATGAATGATTCATACTGTAACATTTAGAGTATTTATAACAATATATCGGTTTTTAAATAAAGAAAAATAAAAGTATTAATTCACTAGTACCTGCCCTATTAGTTCAAAAAGTCTTTATAATCCTATTAAAAAATAAGAGAGTTATAAACAGTTGCTAAAATGTTCTGAATTTAAAATAATCTGCATCATAATAAAGCATCAATCAGATATAGCTGAACCTACTATTATTAACGACACCAATGTATCAAATCCACTTCAGATATAAACCCTTCTCCATAGGAATGCATTAATTTTTATTATTACTTTTTTTTTATCTACAGTAATCTAATTAATTCTAAAGACCATATGTTGCAAATCAATGGCATGATATAAATTATAGACAATCTTGCCTAGAACTTTATTCACTCATCATTTTACTCGTCAAACGATCTTGTACAATAAATAAGTTCAGTAATCCGACGTGATTAGCAAAGCAGACAACATTTTAAAAATTAATAAAGTCCACGATGGCAAATGTTAATGACAGTTACATAAATATAAGACATTTTTATCATTTAGCTATGCCTAGCTTCTTTTGAAGAAATTTCGATGATATTTTGCTGGCGTTCTTCTTTAACAGTGCCGCTCCACCATGTTTTTCCCATTCATCTTCAAACTCATTTTCAAGGATTTCGGCTCCACGCCTTTTGGTTAATCCCGTCTCATCAATCGACAGCTCACACATTTGCATGTCATCAATTCCTTGGAAAAATATAAAGAAATGTGTTTTACAAAAACAGTATCAAATAACTGAAAAAAAATCACAAACCAAAAACAGCAAAATTGTTCTTATTTATTTAAGGAAGGAAATGTTTTATTTAATGACACACTCAACACATTTTATTTTCGGACATATGGTTAAGGACCACACAGATATTGAGGGAGGAAACCCGCTGTCACCACTTTATGGGCTAAGCTTTTTGATTAGCAGTAAGGGATCTTTTATATGCACCATCCTATTGACAGGATAACACATACCATGGCCTTTGATATACCAGTCATGGTACACTGGCTGGATTATTTATTTAATAACTTCAATACTGAATGATTAACAAAACGTAGTCATTGTGACCTTTGGTGAAAAAAAAGAAAAGAAAAAGCCTGTTGTTGCCACACAGACTATTCTTTTCTGGCATATTTTTTCTAATTAATTTGATTATGATGCTACTGCTAGTGATAAGCTATTTAGGTGCTGAGCAAACATATAATTATACAGTATAATATTAATCAACAATATGGTTAGAAAAAAGACATTAATAACATATTTAAAACTACAAATTAGCATGCAGAAGATTATCTGCCTGCTTTTCTCAAAAAAAAATTTTTTTTTATTGCAACAACAAAATAAAGCTGTTTTTAATTAGTATGTCAAATTAACCACCTTGAGCCACCAGTCAAGGATTTGTGTATAAAAACGTGTCCATAAAAATATTTCAGAATTCTCTCTTCTGTGTACTTAAATATTGTTTTAAATCCCTCATGCTACTCTTAGAGGCAGTTTTAACTGCCATGGTAATTAAATACAGTCAAATCGGCTTAACTGCATAGCCCTGGTGTGCGTCAAATTTATGCTAATAACCGGTATAACTGAATAATAATAGTTCTGCCTGATGCTACCTGCTATCAGTAGGATGGGAGTTTTCCCTGGATAGATCTCCATCTGTCGCGCTATCCACCTGCCGTCAAAGTGAGCGTACCACTGACCATGACTCTTGGTCCCACTCTCTTCCCTGTACTCGTCGGCGGGCCGCGAGAACGGGATGCTGAAGTATCTCTGTTGGGCATTGGCCGGCTGGTCCTTGTGTTGTTTCTGTAAGCTGTTTTCTGCTGCAATACAAAGCAATTATTCATGTGGTAAAGGTGGCATAAATTGCATTGCTGCACAGATCCCAACTTTGAGAGATCTTGAAGTAAAAGTTCAGTAAATACTTACAATAAAAAGTATTTTTGTGTAAGTAATATATCACCTAATGTGTGTTTTCGATAATCATGCAAAAAATCAATCACCATTATTGAAGGAACACATCCTCAAAGTCAAATACCTGGAACCTTAGTGGTATAGGGGCATGTTAAAAATACTCGCTTAAAGTCAAGTGTGTTTATTTCCATACACATGAATTCTTTTTTTTTAACAGTTTTAAAGATGCAATCATTACTTTTCAAAAATGATTTAGTTATTTACAATAGATGATCTTTATTACTTTTTTTTTTCTTTGACATGACATATTTTAATGGATGACAATGGAAACACGAAGCCACTATCACAAATGTTTACAAATTTATAAATGTCTATATAATGAAGCCCCAAACTATCTTTCAAACTTATTAATATATGTTGGAGAAAACAATCCCTACAACCTTCGAAATGTAGAGGATAGAAAACTATTAATTCCAAAACCTAAAATGTCTTTATTTAAACATGCTTTCAGTTACTCTGGACCAGTACTTTGGAATCAATTACCTAAAGCTATCCGATCATCGTCAAATACTGCTGTTTTTAAATATAGACTCAAGAAATATTTTCTAAAATAATACCATTTGTACATACATGTATGTTTATTGCCATATATGTATTTTCTATTTGTTCATAAATGTATGTATTGTAATTCTGTATTTTTTGTAACTGAGGGCCTCAGGGAAGATTAGCTTTAGCTAACTGTGTTACCCTCACTAAATAAAGAATTTATTATTTACTATTATTATTATAATTAAGTCATGTTAAATTATAAATATATTAATTCTTCATTGATACCCAAAACACAAAGTGGAAATGGAGGATTCACAACATGTTCAGTGTTTATTGTAACAAAATACATATATTGAAAAATTGTACGACTAATTTATATCAGATAAGCTGACAACATATATACAAAAACCATGGTATTTGCTATCCTGTCTGATGAAAAGTGCATGTCAAAGATCCCTTGCTGCTTATGAAAAACATTTCTAAGCTGGGTTTCTCTGAAGACGATGTCAGAATTATCAAATGTTTAATTAATCAATATATTCTAGTGGTGTCATAAAACAAAACCTTTTAACTTTTATATAGTTTATATTAGAAAATGTAATAAGAAGGGGAGGTAAGACTGCACCTTCAAATGAATATAATCTATTAAAATACCTGCTAATTTCAAATCTTGTGATTTACAACATTCTAAAATATTATTTTATACAATTTTTACTATGCTTGAAAATGTCTCTACTTCATGCACAAAAAAGGACAATGGGCCATTGTATGTAAGGGTTTCCTTTCTGTTTGATCTAGAAAAACTCTTGTTTATTGCAAACTTTTTAGAAATTAAAACATTAATTCAAAATTGTATCATTTAGTCGAGTCGAGTCGAGTCGAGTCGAGTCGAGTCGAGTATACTTTTAACATGCTCATATGCCACTAAGGCTTCAAGCATGTCTATCTCTGGGCCGAGCCCTGGAAGCCAGAAGTCTGCCCCGGGACAGAAATTTAATGGACAATTTTGAATATTAAACCACTTAGTAATTAAACAAAGCACAGTGCTGTATATACACACCTTTTGACAGCTGACATTTTAAAACTATTTGCAACAAACAGTTTTTTGGATGGGACAAAAAAGAAAGCTTTATATGAAGTGGCCCTAATTTGTATTTTACAAAAAGGTAGAAAACAACAAAAGAGGTAGAAGGTGCAGCTTTATGATGAAATGGTTTCTATTTGGAATTAATAAATACCGAAACAAAACAACAACACACAAAACATACACCACGAACCAACTAAAACAATTATATAACATCAAGTTAAGTCTACTGTATCTGCTAATTAAATAATCTATACTAAAAGCCTACTGAATAATAATGAATCAAGCTGTTACTCAAAATGTTAATAAAAAAAGAACTGAAATGTGTTAAAGAACAGAACAAAGATGTTATTTAGCAAAAGTTCAACAAGCAAAAAGGTATTTGACATAAAATGCTTTTCCAGTATTGTTATAAACACTGTAAATAAAATTAGTAAATGATAAGAAAACATTATTTATGACAAAAGAATTAAATCAGTACCATGACATCGTGTTAATAAATCTAGGCCTATTTAGCCCAAAAAAATTAATCTGTGGTCTCTGGATTTTTAAAAATATTTTTTTAATTTCCTGTGGTATGACAGCAATTTTTGCATGATTTTTCTTGCTAGGACATAAAACCGCATTTGGAGTCAAAATATTTCATATGCTAGCTTGGACCATTCACTTTCTTTAATTTCTCTCCAAAACAGGTCCTGTTGTTCTGAGTGAGTAGCAAGACTTGTTTAAAGAAAAATTACGGAAAAAAGTCTAAAAAATAATAAAAATTGCCTTGGTTATATGGGAAAAATTATGTAAAGGAAAATATTCAGGGCACCTAGTCCATTGGGTATGGACAAAGGCAGATGAGGACAATGCAAAAAAAAAAAATACCCCACTAAATATAACTACATTTTCTGTGCAATCCACTGAAGAAAAAGGAAAGATGAAAAAACCTTCATCACCACATCAATTCTAGAACTTGGCCTGACCAGAGACCCACTTAAAATAAAACATGCATGAGAGGAAGAATATGAAATAAACCAAATGTGTGTGAGGTCATTGAGAAATAAAGATTTTAAAATGCATGTAATTTAAGGCATGGCAACTTGGGATGGCGACTAAGATTTGGCAATAGGTGGAATAAAATATTTCTGCAGTGATCCAAATAAGGTGGTGACATTCACAACCAAAGCAACTACAACGATGAAGGCTATTTTCTACTTCTGTGACTGTCAACACAGATTTTGACTGTTTTAGGCAATGACATACCATCTAGTACAGTGAAACCCCTCAACACCGGACCCCCTCTAAACCAGAATCCCCTTAAAACCGGACGTTTTCTGCGGTCCCGTGATTTTCACATCTTTTAACACTATATTTTACCCCTCTAAACCGGAAACCCCTCTAAACTGAACACCGGACAAACAATTCGGTCCCAATGTGTCAACTTAGTGTATATTCTAACCCTGAAAACCAGACGATCAAACCGATACCAATCAATATGGCGCCCACCCGTCTGTCAACACCGATGGATAGTGCAACATGCGCATGCTCGAGATCGCTGTTATCAGTGTAATCACCGCTGCATACAGCACAGGTACCGCTCAGCAGGCAATTAGCAACTTGACAATAAACAATTAAAAGGACTGATCTCAAGCTTTGGTATGGAGTTAACTACAGTATACACATTGATTGTAAGTATGGTTAACATTAGCAGAGTTCGGGTTTGGGTTAGATGTCTTTATTAAGTTACGAGTGTGTTTTAAGGTCTTAAATGTGATCCTTCGCAAACATGTCTCATGATTTGCTTCAATGATTAACACAAATAACAGGGAATTTAGTTTGCTGCCTTCATATTGTGTGAATGTGTTGTTGTTTTTTAAACGTTTGTTTAGCGAAATAAAGAGTAAGCAAAAGTTTATTTTCATGTCTATTTTCAACATGACGGAACATCCAGCTACGTCACCGTGTTGAACTCTCGCTCAGTGATAAACTGAAAATTTAATTAAAAGTTTCGAAAGTGTACCTAAACCAACATTAAGATCTTTGAGTAAAAAGTTTAGTATTGGCAAATCAACAGTTGGAGATATCATAAAAAACCCTGAGAGGTTTATAAGGCAGAGTTTGAAAATAATATTAGCGGGAATAAACGGCGGTTTAATAACGCATGTAAATTTGATAAGCTCAGTGAACTGGTATTCTTGTTGTTCTTGTTTTAAAACACTTTAACACTTTCGCTATTTTATGGAGAACGGAAGGTATTTTCGTCCAGGCAGACCCCTGAAAACCAGACACCTCTGAAAACCGGACATTTTACTTGGTCCCATGGATGTCCGGTATTGAGGGGTTTTACTGTATATCAAAAACTATGGTATGTGCTGTTGTGTGTAGGAAAATTCATACATAAACATCTCATTGCTACAATGGTGATTACTGAGTGAATGTTTCTAACATTGTTTTTAATGAATGATTTAAAATCATCACAAAAGTTGATTATGACAACGATAATTACTGACAATAGCTAAAAATGTATATAATAATTAATATGGTAATAAATATTAATGAAATGCTTTTAAAGGTGTTTATGACTTGGGTAAGTAATTATAAAGAAAATCATAAACAGGTGTTTATCATAATAGTATAATGTTAGTAAATAATAGTGAAAATTGTAAGAAAAAGTGGTTAAAACATTTCTAACACATAACAGACAATTGTAACCAAATGTGTTTATAACATCTGTAATACAAATTATTTTTCATATCATAACAAAAAAGTGTTTACAAAATGTATAATAAGTAATAGTGGGGATCATAACCAAAATGTGTTTATAAAATTCATAATAAATAATAGTGGGGATCACAACAAAATGTGTTTATAAAATTCATAATAAATCAATGATAGTGAGGATCATAACAAAAGGTGCTTACAATATTTGAAATAAATAATAGCGGGGGTCATAACAGTTGAGTGGAAAGTACTTACCAGACCTAGAAGATTCTGTAAGGAAAACACAACAGTCAGTGTGGGCAGCACACAACACATGGGACTGGTACATGACAAAATACATGTGGGTGTGCACATGTAACAATGCATGCAAGACATTTCACAGGGCTTCTTTACCGATCTTGGTTATATTTAGGCAAACAGATTTGTTGGTGAAGTTTACTTACAATGTCAACCTACAGGCAGACAGAATGTTTTTTAATAGAACTAAAAGTTAAAAAGATCCCTGCTCATCATGTCATTTCTACTTTATCTATACTTCTGTTTATTTTTGTTTTATATTTCAATTTAACTGTATATTTGTTAGTTTCTAATTTAGTGATTACTAAAGTAGTAATGGGAAAAAGAAATCTACCTGCAAATATATAAATCAAATGAAAATACTATTTAGTTCTAACAAGTAGTTAATCTAAGTAAAGTTCTACCAAACAAATCTAATTAATTTGGTTATTTTTATGCTAAAAAGGATGTTGCAATATGCTATAAGAATGACAATTGTTAAAATATTGTAAATGAGTAAAAAGCAAAATAAAAAACTAATAATTGTTGAATATAATTAGAGTAATTGCAAAAAAGTATAATATGTTCAATTGTTTTGTTAAAGCTTAAAAATAATTCTGGCAAAGGTTGACTCTTGTACAATATTATTTAACAATTACCATTTTCAACAAGTTCCTTGGGCGCTCTCTGATCCGAATCTTTATCTGTTCGCTTCTTGTTTTTAGACTTCCAGGCATGGTAAACCTTCAATCGACGATGGAATTCATCCCGGCAAGCATCCAACAGTTCTAGATCTGAAATAATGGAAACAAATCTTGTGTAACAACATGCAAAAATATACATTTTTTGAAAGTTTGTCCCAAATAATAATGATCATTATTTTTGCCTTTGTGTTATTGAGAATACATTAATTATATTGTTTTTATTTTACAGGTAAACAATGAATAGATGGTTGTACAAATTGGTTAAGGATGTAAGCGTATTGCCAAAGCAATACCCAATCCTACCAGGTTAAGGGCTACAACTCTGCCAAACATGAATAAATTACATTTTTGTGACAGAGTTATGGCCCTTGAATAAATGGGAGCATCCCATTAAAGTCAAACTTGATCTATAAGTTTACCTGATGAACCTATACAGAGAACATCAACTCAATATTTTGATGCATGTGAAAACAAACAAAAAAGTCCACACAAATATATGTGTGACTGAAGGACAGTCCTAAAGGCAAAGTTAAAACTTATCATACCCTTCAGTTGGACCACAAGGGAATAACAATGCTCCCATATATATGGCTAAATGATTTAAAGACACCCTACAACAATGAAAGAATATTTCTTTAACAGCCTAGTAGAAATAACAGATGACAGAACAATGCTAGATCATAGGTGATCAGCTAATAAAAAATTTACAAGTCGACTTTCCATTTTTGTTTTCACCCAATTGATGCTGTATACAGAGATGGCAAACCTAGATGGAGTGTCATAGGAATCCAGGCCTTCAAAAATAGGAATCCCACCAATCGCTAGACTGGTTTATTCTATTTTGCCACGCTTGCTATGCTTGCTACTCGGAATCCATAAGTTAAAGTACAAGGCAGGAAACCAATCTATGATTGTTGACAGTGAAGAAGGGAAAAAGTTCCATTTCTTCGGTGTTAACAGTATTTGTGCCTTCCAAAACATGATCCGACACAAAATACACGAAATTACTATTTTCTTTTCAAAAATCGAAATTTCGAACAAGACAATCGTAATAGCGTACTCTATGCTTCATAATGGTTGGCATCTCTGTATATATTTGGTGCTGGGGTGTCAGCAAACCTTTGTTTATTCAATATGTCAAGTTATTGTGAACTTTGTTTTTACTATTACTCACCACATGAAGTATTGATTGCATCTCTAAGTTCTGCATATTTCCATTTCTGAAGGTCGAATTTCTTGGCAGCAAGTTGTTGTCGCATTGCCTGCACAGCGTCTGATCTAAGGACACAAATTGTAGTTTTTAGCAATATAAATTCTGATGCCTAATTGTCTTCTAAAAAGATAATGTATAACAAAAGCCCAATACACTATTTAATAGTCAGCTAGTCATGAAACGACGATTGAATGGTAAATAACCCAATAGGTCATCTTTTTAAAAATATAACTAAAGTTCAAAATATATATGTTTTGCAGGAACCATAAAATAGTACAAAATTAATAATAATACAAATGACAGTATGCTTTTCTGTAAAAACTAATTTGGTGTAGCTTTGGACCTCATCTAGTTTAGAGAAAACATAATTAAAGAAAATAAATGGATTTAGCTCAAACACATTTAACTTTCATTTGTTTTAAATAGCATTCTTGGATCAAGAAGGAAGACCGAGAACAACTTTTAGAAATAAATTTGCTAAGATATTATATTAAATATTGTTAAATTAGGAGTAGTTGTTTAGAGAGTATTCTCACCTCTTCAGTGGAGGTGGAAGAGTTATATCCTCGACCTCGGTCTGGTCCTCGGCTGCCAGACGTAAAGCCAGCTCACGATCTCGGTGCTCCTGTTCCAACATTTGTTGTCTGAAAAAAATTAAAACATTTACAATCTTTAAATGTTAAACCGGTCTAAAACATGTGTCTAAACTACAATAATTGTGACATTTAATCCAGAAAGACCAGAAACCCACTTTCACAATATAGGCACCTTCCCAAATAACATTACGAACATAACATTAGTACATAACCTTCAATATTAAGGAAACAACCCACCTTCTGTTGTAGCTGGTTTGGGTTAATATATATTAAGCTAATTTTTTTCATATATTGACTGGACCATTATAACAACTTTTCATTTAATAGTTGTGGTGCATTTACAAGAATGAGGAAACCATAAATGGGTCCACTGATCAAAGAGTATCAATCTTAAGAAGATACATGACATCTTTTATCAACCAAACCTAACCCCCTCTCTACTTAAAGCAGCCCAAAGATGATGAACTTGTTCAGTTTGTTTGCAGTCTATGCTATTTTGAATGATCATTGAATAAGTATCTCTGATGATTCTTGATGGTCCTACAAACAGTGTTAACAGTAACAATAGACCAAAAAAAAACAAACAAAAAAATGTTTTATTTAATGACACACTCCACACACATTTTATTTATAGTTTTATGGTATCAGACATGGTTAAGGACCACACAGATATTGAGAGAAAAAAACCTGCTGTCGCCACTTCCTGGGCTACTCTTTTCGATTAGCAGCAAGGAATCATTTATATGCACAGACAGGGTAGTACATACCACGGCCTTTGATATACCAGTCGTGGTGCACTGGCTGGAATGAGAAATAGCCCAATGGGTCCACCACTGGGCCAAGTCTCGCCCCACCCAGTAGCAATAGTTACTGGATTGTCAGTTCAATATGACATGGTTGATTATTCAGTTTGTTAAGTCTGCTTTTTAGTAACCTTTGGGCATTAGCTTTAGCTTCTTCAGCCATCTGCTTCTCTAGTTCTTCCTGAAATTATAAGAAAATGTTTGTATATAAAAAATAAAAGTCAAATCAAGCAATTAGCAACAGAAATTAAAATAGACCTTGATGTCAGATTGAAAGTATGTTATTGTTCTAAACTCTTCTGTTTCCAGTACTAAATGGCTTTTCAAGAGAATAATATTTAATAATTCTGATTTGCAGTCATTGTATAACAGACTCATCAGCATTATTTTAAAAACCCAAATTAATTAAAGGGACATACCCTAGTTTTTAAACACTAAGGCATATATTATACTATTATAGCCATTTTTGGTAACTCAAATCATACTTTACTTAGATTTTATGGTTTAGATTATCAATTTCTGTACATTTGATGTGTCTTTGGTCATCCTGATGTTATAATATCACAAAATGCTTTCTTATTTTTTCTTTTTTTTTCTTAAACACGTGAGTCTGAGAAGTAACAGTTATGGAGTCGAGTTTTAGTCTATTTTCAGAGAGTATTTTACCGCTTCAAAGTCACAGACTCATGTTTCACTGAATTGTAATTTTATCCAAATGTGTTTCAGGTTTGTAGATTAAGTAAACTTAGTGTTAATTTTCACGGGTTAAAACTAGTGTATGTCCCTTTAACTAACTTACCGCTGCTTTCCTGTCAGCCTCTTCCTGTTTCCTCTTCTCTTCCTCCTCCTTCTTTCTCTTCATCTCCATCTCAGCTTTACTATAAAAAAAAGAAAAAGAAAAATTAACTAACTGTGTTATGGGAATTAACTCTCTATTTTTCTGTTAAAAGAATATATACTAAAACGCAAAAGAAACGCAGGTCCTGAAAATGCGAAAGAATTACACTTTTTAAAGCAGTATCTTTGGTGGAATTGAACCTCAACTGTGTTAAAGGACATGGCACACACCCACATCGCAGTCCCACCTGCGTGTCAATTTCATTACCTGTGTGACGTCACGAATTCTCGAAGCATTTTTTGCACGTGCTGGATCATCCGTATCATGAATCCAGTGCAAACACACTCATTGAAAT
>JAECMU010139507.1:0-10813 GCA_016106625.1 Dracogyra subfuscus
AGTAGTCTTACCCCACCCCACATATTTTGGTTAATCGTTAGTTGTTAGTAAGAGAGATGTGATATAGTAGTCTTACCCCACCCCACATATTTTGGTTAATCGGTAGTTGTTAATAAGAGAGATGTGATGTAGTAGCCTTACCCCACCCCACATATTTTGGTTAATTATTAGTTGTTAGTAAGAGAGATGTCATGTAATAGTCTTACCCCACCCCAACATATTTTGGTTAATTGTTAGTTGTTAGTAACACAACACATTTTAGGATGGAAAGTGTACTGGAATGTGAACCAAGCACTGAAATCACTGAATCATTACACCAGAGTTGGTAGAAACGGTTTATGATCCCAGGTTTCATATATACATTCCAAAAGCATTTGCCATCAACCAGAGCTTATCAAGTAACTGTGTGTAAACCAAGAAACTAACAAACATGTAGTAAAGAGTTAAGGAAGGAAATGTTTTATTTACGCTTATATAAGAAAGAAATAATTTTATATTTTATTTAACAACACACTCAACACATTTTATTTACGATTATATGGCATCGGACATATGGTTAAGGGCCACACAGATATTGAGAGAGTAAACCTGGTGTCACTCTTCATGAGCTACTCTTTTCAGTTAGCAGCAAAGGATAGCATATACCATGGCCTATGTTACATCAGTTGTGGAGCACTGGTTGGAACGAGAAATAGCCCAAGGGGGACAAAGGGTTAAAGGAACTGTCCTGTGTTTGTAATATATTCTTGCCTAATTAACAGAGTATTTTCAACAACTAAAATCACATATTAAACACTCTTTTGTGTTTACAATGTCAATGTCTGTATATACATAGACAATAACAAGGAATTACAGATTATCTGTCCCGAGTGAAACTAATATTGTCAGTCATGAGCTTTAGCGAGTGATTGACAACATTAATTTCACAAGGGACAGATAATCCATAATTCCGAGTATTGAGTGGGTTATTGTATTTATTACCCTTGGTGTAAATAGTTTAGAAACTTAAACTTTAAACTTCTTACATGACACTAACTATATAATATACAAGCCGAGAAAGTCTGAGGAAACTGATGACATCACGAAATAAAAGCAACGAGAGACTTGACAGTGGGGGAAACCAATGTCGTCACCAAACTAACGTCATGAAGTCAGCGGGGAAAGATAGCTTCTATCTTTCCCTAGAGAAACATAAAAAATATATTCACCCACATCTCACTGTCCATATGGGTGTATACCACCAAATCAAATCACATAGATGACAATAGTAACATACATGTATGTGGCTAAAACTCGTACCTGCAGCGTATCAATCAACATAAACGCCACAGATATAAATACTACCACCCCTCACACTTCAAGTGCATCAGAGGAAATTGGGGGTCAAGCTGCTCGGTTCTGAGATAACGGGTAGCGTCTATGACTACCCTAGTTCCGCACAAAATTCGAGTATTGTTTTTTTTACAGGTACCCCATACATGTTTCAAGCACAAGGCTACTTGACACATTGGTACTAGATGAAATAAAATTGCATATTTGTTTTACCCAGATGAAACTATTATTTTTTACAACCAACACACTCACATTTATAACCAATCACAGGACTTGTGGTGTTCACTTCTCTATCAAAAGTTAGGTGCACCTCAAACTTTGACCTAGCCAGAAGTTATTTGGTTTAGTACTACCATATGGGCCATAAAACGTGTTTCTTGTTATCCTAATGTTTGTAGCAGTCTAAGTACAACTGTATTTAGAAAAATGTATATTAAGAAGTAAAAAAAACAGTGAGCAACTACAAATATTAGGACCCGAAACACATTTGATATACTGAATATTGTAAACAATAAACAGTATCCGAGATGTAACTTTAGTTGTTAAAAAGGATTTATTATTTGGAAATATGTTAGAATAGTTGCAAAGTCAGGATAGTACCTTTAAGAATAAAACTGCTAACTGCTGTTGCCAGAACAGAATAGAACAGAACTTTATTTAATCGTGTGGCCTCCATGCAGTTACACTAGGAAAACATATATAAACACCCAAAAAAACACCCACAAAAAAACCCCAAGACAGTTTAAAAAACAAGAAGAATATAAATATAAAAACATATATTATGCTTAAAGCAGTTAAATGTTTAAAATAAATAAAAAGAAAATGATATCAGTATTAGGAGGTACAGAATTGTTTGTTAGTAACATTGAATATAAATTTAGACAGATTTTCAAGCAGAGAGATCCATTTGCATTATTAAAGAGTTGCTGAAATTTGTATGTATTTGATTGGTTTACATAGTATTTATAAGATCTTCGTATCTTTCTTCTCGTTAAATTTGTACATATAAATAAATTATGAAATTCATTTTCAACAATATTAGTATTACAATATGTACAATTTCTATTTTCATGTAAAACACAGAAAAAAGTGATTTGATATAGAAAATTGAAAAATATGTCAAATATACATTCCTTCATCGAGGACATTCAAAGTATGATTAACATTTCCAGCATTTCCTTTTATATTGTATAGATTATTCCTTTGCTAAATGTTAAAGAAAGAAAAGAAAGAAAGAAATGTTTTATTTAACGACATACTCAACACATTTTATTTATGGTTATATGGCGTCAAACATATGGTTAAGGATCACACAGATTTTGAGAGGAAACCCTCTGTCGCCACTTCATGGGCTACTCTTATGTCGATTAAAAGCAAGGGGTCCTTCATTTGCGCTTCCCACAAGCAGGATAGCACAAACCATGGCCTTTGTTGAACCAGTTATGGATCACTGGTCGGCGCATTGAGCCTTGCGGAGCACTCACTCAGGGTTTGGAGTCGGTATCTGGATTAAAAATCCCATGCCTCGACTGGGATCTGAACCCAGTACCTACCAACCTGTAGACCGATGGCCTAACCACGACACCGGTGCTGCTAAATGTTAAAGTAATTTGTCCAGGTTTGTAAGAAATGGTTTATACTAGTTTCCTCTAACTACTTCTTATAGCCAGTAGTGTAGTGCTATTTACATCTACCCATTGAGTCACTAAAACTTGCTGTGTGTGGGAGCCGATACCAGGCTGCGAACCCAGTACCCACCAGCCTTATGTCCAATGGCTTAACCACGACACCACCGAGGCCAGTTAACCATTGCAAAAACCTGTATGTTAGAAAAGTTTGTTTTGTTTTACCGACACCCCTAGAACACATTGAGTTATTAATCATTGGTAATTTTGACATAGTCTAAGAATTAAAAGGTTTTTGTTTAACTACATCACTAGAGCACATTGATTTACTCATTTTCAGCTGTTGGATATCAAATTGTAATATTGACATATAGTCTTAGAGAGAAGACCCGCTACATGTTTTCCATTAGTAGCAAAGGATCTTTTATATGCACCATCTCACAGACAGGATAGAACACACCACAGCCTTTGATATACCAGTCGTGTCTTTTAACCAGTTCACTGATTTAAATATTTGCTGGTAATGTGTATCAAGAATGATCATATCCACATCAGTCTGAACTGTTGAAATGACAAATAATATATACACTGTACAAGAAAACTGCACAGTCACTGCAGGTATAGGAAAACAATAATTGAATATAAAGAACACATTTTACAATGAAAAGTAACATTTATTTTATTTTATCTTATTTTAATTGGGACTAAGGAAAAGAAACCCACTTTAACAACATTGGTTACTGTGTTATAAGTCTTTCCTGTACAAGGGGTGGGATTTAGCTCAGTCGGTTGAGTGCTCGCTTGAGATGCTTGTGCTAAAGAATTGAACCACCTCGGTGGATCCATTCAACTGATTGGATTTTTTCTCATTCCAACCAGTGCACCACAACTGGTCAACGGTTGTGGTATGTGTTTCCCTGTCTGTGGGAAAGTGCATATAAAAGATTCCTTGCTGCATTAGGAAAAATGTAGCAGGTTTTCTTTGATGACTACGCATCAAGAATTACCAAATGTTTGACATCCAATAGCCAATGATTAATTAATCAATGTGCTCCAGTGGTGTCGTTAATCAAAACAAACATTCATGCATGATATCAGATATCACAGCCTTTTGATGCACAAATCGAAAAACATGTGCACATCTTGGATTGGAAATAATGCTGGGTGTCCATGAAAAGGGACCACCCACTGCACCCTAGGCTAGCACTGTTATGTCATCAGTCTGGTGGTAACACGCTCTGAATAAGGTACATGCCAATCTGCAAGTACTGAAAGGTACAATGTACCTCAACTTTAAATAGAGCAGCCAATACTGCTATGCTTGCAAATTAGAGGTGAATACAAAGGGGGTAAGATTAGGTTACCGTCCCCCTAAAAATATTTGTGTCCTTTTAAATGTCCTCCCCAATGGAAGGTGCTTGTAATTTTAGCATATAGTCTTAGGAAACCCACTACATTTTTCATCAGATGACACCCGCTACATTTTCCATCAGAAGAAACCCGCTACATTTTCCTAATGCAGCAAGGGATCTTTTATATGCACTTTCCCAACAGACAGGAAAGCCCATACCACAGCATTTGACCAGTTGTGGTGCACTGGTTGGAATGAAAAAAAACAATCAGTTCAATGCATTCACCTAGAAGGTTTGATCCTGCGACACAGACAGGAAAGCACATACCACAACCTTTGACCAGTTGTGATGCACTCGTTGGAATGAGAAAAAACAATCAGTTGAATGGATCCACCAAGAAGGTTCAATCCTGCGACATAGACAGGAAAGCACATACCACAATCTTTGACCAATTGTGGTACACTGGTTGGAATGAGAAAAAACAACAATCAGTTGAATGGATCCACTAAGGTGGTTCGATCCTGTAACTCAAGCACCTCAAGCAAGCACTCAACTGACTAAGCTAAATCCGGCTCCAAAAGAACCAATAAAGACAATCATATATTAATTCATCAATTTTATAACTGAAAAAAAGAAGAAAAGAAGAAGCGTTAACTAGCTCACTCAACCCTGCATTGTGGACTGTAGACATAAAACTAAAATCACGGCAGGCCAGCTACATTTACAAAATGGAGGTGAATTTCATTGAACGAGATTAAACCCTAAAATTAGCATTTAGATTGATGAACTACAACTGTACACTGATTAATGCCTTAATCTGTGGATGGACTATTATACAAGACTTAATTACATTTACATTTTAGCTAGATGAAAGCAACTGCTCTCGTGACCTTTGACAAAATGTCGGTTTGATATCAGATAAAGTCTTCTTCAGCAATCTTTAATAAGTGAATTGCTTCATACTGACCTACGTGAATATTCATTTTGTGGAGTTAAGTTTGATATTACTGAATTGAGAACTAGATAATTATCAAGCAAATCTCCTGGTAGATAATATTTTTGATATAATTCAATTAATTTGTCAGCAAATATTCTGGTTAGCTTGTAAAGGGTTCGCAGCCCAGTACCGGCTCCAACCCAGAGCGAGTTCTTAAGGGCTCAATGGATAGTTGTAAGACCACTACACCATCTTCTCTCCAGCTAGTGCACCATGACTGGTACATCAAAGGCTGTGGTATGTGCTATCCTGTCTATGGGATGGTGCATATAAAAGATCCCTTGCTGCTAATTGAAAAGAGTAGCCCATGAAGTTGCGACAGTGGGTTTCCTCCTTCAATATCTGTGTGGTCCTTAACCATATATCTGATGCTATATAACCGTAAATGAAATGTGTTGAGTGCATCATAAAATAAAACATTTTCTTCCTTCCATCTTCTATCTCACTAACCACTAACCAACTAACAACTAACCCACTATCCTGGACAAACATCCCAGATAGCTGAGGTGTGTGCCTAAGACAGGGTGCTTGAACCTTAATTGGATATAAGCATGAAAATAAGTTAAAATATAAATGTACAGGCAACGTTAACTGTATTTACTTTCTAGAATCTGAGCAATTTAAAAATATTTTTACAAAGCCATGCATGTTTGTACTCTTTAGCAGAATTAATTAAAACAGAAATTTAATATCCTTTATACTTATTTTTGTGCCTCTATCCAATAAAGGTTCAAGTATATTATCCTGGCCACATACCTTAGTTATCTGGGCTGTTTGTCCAGTACAGTGGTTAGTGAGGAAGGAAGGAAATGTTTTAATTAACAACACACTCAACACATTTTATTTATGGATCACACAGATATTAGAGAGGAAACCATGGCCTTTGTTGAACCAGTTATGGATCACTGGTTGGTGCAAATGGTTTACACCTACCCATTGAGCCTTGTGGAGCTCAGGGTTGGAGTCAGTATCTGGATTAAAAATCCCATGCCTCGACTGGGATCCGAACCCAGTACCTACCAGCCTGTTGACCGATGGCCTAACCACGACGCCACTAAGGCCGGTGTGAGACAAAGAGTTCCTGTAGTGACATTTTACTGAGTCGTTATTTCAACTTATTTTTCATGTTTATATCAAACTGAGTTTCAAGCATGCTGTCCTGGCACACACTGCTGTCTAGGAAAGAGGGTTAGTTGTTAGTGAGAGAGAAGAGGGTGTAGTGACCTTACACCTACCCATCGAGTCGTAAAACTCACTCTGAGTGGGAGCTGGTTCTGGGATGCGGAACCCTGTACATACCAGCCTTATGTCCGATGGCTAAACCACGACACCACCGAGGCTAGTTGAGTTGTTAAACTCACTCTGGGTGGGAGCCAATATTGGGATGCAAAATCTGTACCTACCACCCTTGTTTCTGATGACTTAACCACAACACCACTAGGCCGGTTCAGTTCTTAAACTCATTTTGGGTGTGTGCCAGTACCGAGCTGCGAACCCAGTACCTACAAGCCTTCAGTCCAATGGCTTAACCACTACACTACACTACACTACACTACACTACACTACACTACACTACACTACACTACACTACACTACACTACACTACACTACACTACACTACACTACACTACAAAGGCATGTAAAACAGAAATTTAACCTGCATTAAAAAGCCTGAAGGGTCACTACATGTGCATTAAACTTGATAAAAGTGACTTCTGTAATGTATTTAAGAATCATTTTAGGTGCAAAGTAGACTTTTTTTTCCCTTCAGATGATTGCTTCCAAGCATCTCGTCAGGTTTGTCTTGTGTGAGATTGACGAGATAAATGAGAGCCCAGACCAATTTTCCAGGCTTGGTCATTACTTCTTGTGGTGCTAAGCTGCCCTTGATTTCATTCAATTACAGGAGTCTCTCTCTCCGCTAACAAACGGTGATTACAGGACGTAAGAGTGTGGTCTTTCTTCAATCAAGATGTTTTTGTTGTCACGTCTCATCCAGTTAGGTTCTCAGAAAACATAGGTCAGGTATACACTCATTGATTTTGGATGTCGTCTTCCGTTTGAATGTAAATAGCCTACATTGATCTGATATAATCTGTCACCGGCCTTGATGGCGTCGTGGTTAAGCCATCTGATTTAAGTCTGGTAGATACTTGGTTCACATCCCGGTACTGGTTCCCAGTGAGTTTTATGTGACTTCTGTCTTACTAACCACTAACTACGGTACCAACTCAGTGTTGTGGACAGACAATCCTGATAACTGAGGTGTGTTTCCAGGACAGCATGATTGAACCTTAAATGGATATAAGCACAAAAGTAAATATAAATTTAATGTAATCGGACTCGTGATACAATAGGATCATCGCATATTGTAAACTGAAACATGATACCTATGATTTCCATTCAGTATTCTAGTCAAGTAATTAACAAAGAAAGAAAGAAAAAAATGTTTTGTTTAACGACACACACAACACATTTTATTTACGGTTATATGGCATCAGACATATGGTTAAGGACCACACAGATATTGAGAGAGGAAACCCGCTGTCACCACTTCTTGGCTACTCTTTCTGATTGGCAGCAAGGGATCTTTTATTTGTGCTTCCCACAGGCAGGATAGCACAAACTATGGCCTTTGTTGAACCACTTATGGATCACTGGTCGGTGCAAGTGGTTTACACCTACCCATTAAGCCTTGCTGAGCAATCACTCAAGGTTTGGAGTCGGTATCTGGATTAAAAATCCCATGCCTCGACTGGGATCCGAACCCATTACCTACCAGCCTGTAGACCAATAGCCTAACCACGACACCACCGTGGCCGGTGTGTAATTTAACAAAACGAGTGTCATGTATGCATCACAGTTCCTCCCATCACATGTTTATGTCATGCCCAAGCATCACAAGTCTGTGGTATCACTAACCAGACCAATTGTTTCAGTTAGTAGTAGGTTAACTGCTTGACTGAACCACCTTGGAGGATCCATTCAATTGACTGATATTATTTTCATGTTCCAACCAGTGCACCACAACTGGTCAAAGGATGTGGTATGTGCTTTCCTGTCTGTGGGAAAGTGCATATAACAGATCCCTTGCTGCATTAGGAAAAATGTAGCAGGTTTCCTCAGAATTACCAAATGTTTGACATCCAATAGCTGATGGTTAATGAATCAATGTGCTTCAGTGGTGTCGGTAAACAAAACAAACTTCAACGGTTTGTAGTACCATATGACCTAAACAGGAGTATGCAAGTATGCTCCATAACAGCTTTTATTGATATAACTGAAGGTAAAAACATATATTCTGTATGTAGCACAAACCCGGCCCTGATGGTGTTGAGGTTAAGCCAGCAGACATAAGGCTGGTAGGTACTGGGTTCACAGTCTGGTACCGGCTCCAACTGCGTTTCAACCACTTTGTGTGTGTGTGTGTGTAAGACCACTACACCCTCTTTTTTACTAACCAACAACTAACCCACTGTCTTGGACAGACAGCCCAGATAGCTGAAGTGTGTGTCCAGGACAGCGTGTTTGAACCTTAATTGGATATAAGCATGAAAATAAGTTGAAATGAAATGTATGCAGCACAACACACTAGCAGTAAAATAGATTTTCTTCTTGTTTGCTTTGTGGTCTACATGAGACATTTGACAACTGGGTTTCTGTAGATTACACAGTTCTCCCAGTCCATCTAGTAGTGAATGGTCATACCCGCCAATGGTTTAATTACAAACTAAAAAATGGTTAAAAAGAAAAGAAGTATAAATCCTCATGAACATCAAATTTGATCTGTAACTTTAAAGGCATACTATCACAGATCACTGACCTATTTAATGGTCTAACAAGTATTACCTGAACAAACATAATTTGATTTGTCCCTAAATGTACTTCATTCAACCATCTTCATAACCACCATACTCCATTTATTAACAATATTTTGTAAAAATAATTGAATTATGGCAATGGTCCATAATTCAAAACCTAAAATTGCAGAAAGGGTTGACATGGGTTTCACTCCATCATGGTTCAGTTACGGTGATGCAATAGCAAGATTTGGTTTCAACAACTAATGTAATTTTTAGTTATTATCCTTTTTACAGAAATAAGGTCCTTAAATCCATGACAGTATGCCTTTAAATAATAAAGCTATAAACATATTTCCAGCTCAATATATACTGATGCACTGCAAAAAACTGTAAAAAAGAAACTCTATGAGGGACAAACAGATTGACAGAAACAAAACCTACAGACCCTTCCAGTTGAACCAGAAGGGGACTAATAAGATGTTAAATGAGGTAAACATGAGATGGGTTGTCATGCCACGACCAGAAATGGTCAGGTCCTTTTTAAGGGCCATTATGGGCAACCTAGGGAGACACCACAGAATAATTGAGATCTAATTAACAAGCTACTCTCGATTCACTAATATCAAAACCTATACTAGCTCTAGAACTGTGTTTTTAGCCGACCATTCAAAATTGCACCCAGTTTCCTCAACCAAATTTGCGCACTTTTTTTTCTTTGGCATAATACTTTGCTCCATTCAAAATTCAATAGCACCATCACCTCCACCTCTGCCTACTACCGACCTTGGTCGGGCTGCTGGTGCTCCCTTGCACCTATCAGTGCAGGCAGTCCCTCCTCCCCCCTTTCCTGTCCTGGACTGAGGAGCCGGCAGAGTCTTGTACCCATGACAGGCGTTGTTTACAATAGCTTGTTCTGAATGTGCAGTAAAGACCTATGACCTGACCTGACATGAGAGAGCCATTTGCAAAATGTATTAAATTACCAAAAATATAATCAAATGAAATCAGTGTGTCTTTCCGATTATGAATCAGAAGCAATCATGATAAATGGATGAAAGAAAGTGATTTTTATGGTCTAGTGGATATAAGCTGCTAGAAGTGGTCAGACTAAGCCCACAGCTAAAAACTGATGGCGATGGCAGGTGTGTGGCACATATAACCACAAGAGACAAGCACATGTCGCAGTTGGAGAAACAAGGACTGGGATGTTGAGGTGGATAGTGAAAGAAGTTGAAGATGGGAGGAGTTGCCAGATCGGGAAGAAATGAAAATGAGATGGCATTCAAAGGAGAGAAAGGAAAGGGGGCAGTGGGATAAAAACAAAGAAATGAATGAAAGTGAGTATAATGTTTTGTTTTAATGCTATTCTAGGTGTCCAATTTAAAGTAACTGCATCACTTGGTATAGACAAGAGATTGAGAGCAGAAAGGAATCTACACAGCAATCTTCAATGGGAAAAACCTGAATGAATTTGTCAACTAACATGAATTGATCCCACAACCTTTCATTATTTTTATTAATTACTACTTCTATTTATTGACCAAATATGTCACAATATAGTGGTACAAAAATGAACTCGAGCAAAGTGAGGTATATAACTATTACATATTGAAAGTTTGCCTGTGTGACCTATTTTGACATAATGTTACTAATATATATATATTATTATATTCATACATACATACATACGTACATACATACGTA
>JAECMU010139555.1:0-10621 GCA_016106625.1 Dracogyra subfuscus
TATTTTAAAATTAAATATACATTAGGGTATTTTTGCTGGTGTTTTTAGTTTTTTTGCTGGGTTACAATCATTCCAGTATTATACTACTAACTACAATACATCGATAATGAAAGTTAATCCCGTTTAAAAATATTTTTTTAAATTAAAATTGTAGTAATTAAGATTTATTTGGGTTGAAACTATATATGATGACATTTTCTCTGTTAATTATGATAAGTTATGACATTATTATTACTTTTTGTAAATAGAGAATTTGCAGGTACATAAAATGCATGTATGCTCAATTCATAGGTTTGTGTCCATGAAGAAATCATATCCTGCGATGAAGACTAAAATTATTGTATTTGTTTTAAATGAAACAGAATAAGCACAAGCAAACAGACCTTGCTTTTTAAGGTGCGCGGGTGCGATCGTGCTCGTACAGCGCACATAATTTCAACCTGACGAGTGTGAAACAGCGCACGTTACACTCAACAAACGGTGCACATAAATTATATGGGTATATTTAATTCCACTATTTACAAAAATCTACAGTTTTCATAGCTCATTTAGCTGATAGGAACGTCCTTTTATGAAACAATACAAATTAAAAACATGGCAGTGGTTTCCATGCAGTCGTTAAACTGGTATTTCTCCGTCTTGAACAAATCGGGAAATACTGGTTTATGAGACAATTTTGTAGACATACATGTACCAGTCAAAATTCAATCGTGGCTATGCTGCCTATTTTATATATTTTGCAGAGTTATTTTTCACTCGCGTTAGCATATTGAGGTGTGCGATTTTTCACCCACCTACATGTATAACTTTCAAAAATCAAGGACTGAGCAAATCAGTTTGAGTTCTTCATTCATAAATAGTCAACAGAATATCATGATTAAAATATAATGTAGATAGGACAGATTAAGAATTTTAATGTAACATGATATGCATATAATAAGAAATTGATAAATGTCGTGTTCATGGTCTTTCTTTTTTTGTGTGTAAGACTGCAATGGCCCATTCCTCCATCTTTGAGAACAACCATCATATTAGTTACTTTAGGATAGGCCCTATTTATTTTTAGAACACAAAACATTAAATCTTAAGATATTTAATTTAGAAGTCATTACTCCTCAAACGTAATCATGTTCATGGGTGCAATTCCTCTCATGTCTCTTGCCTCAAATTAGGAGATAAACATACTCTGATTCCATTTTCGAGGTATGCTATCGTGGATTTGATGCCTCTAAATTTCATTTAAAACCGAACGCCTTAGTATGTTTATCTCCATTCTACAATGATTAAAACGTATTCAAATTTAGAACTATTTTTAATACGCGGAGGAAATTGGAGTGAACAGGCAGGATAGTTCCACTTTGTTTAAATGCGGATAATGTTGAAATGTCAACACCTGTTGGCAGTATAAAAACATAATAAATACATACGACCGTAGAACTTGGAGCAAATATTTAATCTTATCTATTTTATTAAAAGATGTAAAGAAAAATCTATAAACAAGAATAAATAACACGTTTGTTTGAAATTTAATAAATCACACCCCTCCTAAAAGTCGACCAAGCAGCAATGTTTAACGCAGTCTTAATTCTGAAAATAATTAATCACAATACTGTCTCCAATTTGAAAACTTCCAGACATCCCAGCCCTTATATTTTGTGAAATATTCAATGGCTTGAAAAAATATGTATAGATCAGTTTATACAAAAGTATTTAAAATTTTAATTTTTTTAGAAGTAAACAAATTTTCGAAAAAAGGGAATATGTAAGGGCCACTCGGGGGAGGGGTTGCTGCGAGAACCACCCCCACACTATGTTCCATTTTCTGTTGATTTTTAAATATTAATTGAAATACAGACGTCATTCAAATTAGTTATATTTTACAATGCTTCGTCACATAAAAATAAAAACCGGTCTACTAACCTTGACCTCTATCAAATTTCTGAAAACAAGCAGACATCTCTGTTTACAGGTTGGTAGTTTTTAAGTTTTCTTAATTCTGTAGAAAATATTAATTTTAAGTTTCAAAATATGAAAAAAATAAAAAGTGCTTTTTGTCAAATATATCATATCAACAAATTACCGTTGGATGTGTTTTATTTACTGTGTACGAAGCCAAAACAAGGGTGCGAAAAGTGACTGTCGTCGACCGTAACAAATTTTGATCGTCTGCTATAACTATAACTTCAAATTATTTATATTAGTCTGCTATGTTAAAAAAATAATACCACTGACAAATATATTCCTTTGTTTCACTGAATCGTATTGCGCAACCATCAACTGTTGGTCAGACTAAGGGAGTAATTAACAGTTACATCAGCTTGTGGCAGTAGAGAGCATGCACATGAAAGGATGGAATTTCAGACACCGATGAATTAAACGTCGTCTTGCTGATTGTGGAGTGACTGGACATGTCAAAACATTTGGTAGCCCGGCGGACTACCAGGGTTAGACAACTGGTCTTCCGAGTGATAAATTGGTAGCCAAAACACCCCGGGCTGATAGGCATTATGTTAAATTATACCAATGAATATTTTGTAAAATATATATATTTTTTTAGGAATTGATTTATTAATAACACAACTTATACACTCAAAATTATTTACTATTATTATGAATGGATTATGAATAAATACTATTCACTACAATAGTGACACCAAAATGTAGCACTTTTTTTGCAGATCGAATGTAATAATTAAAAACAAATTCTACCAGGGGTCTTAAATATCGTAAAAATTAAATGCTTTGGCCTAGTTGATCTGGCACATGTGAGGTCATATGATACACACCAAATTTTAATTCATCTTTTTCCATTTTAAGTCAATTTCGTGTGGACCCGATATCGGTAATTTTAAGAAATAAACAACAATGACATTGACAGTAAAAACAATGGTTTTTAGAGGTTTGTAAAGTTTTGTATTGAGATACTTACTTTTCTGAACTTTATTGTTTATGAAAATGTTCCTGAACTGTAAAGAAAAACCTCATAAATGAACGACATGCTGATGACAACAAATCGGATTGCGCAAACCGTGCACGAGAAAAAGTGAACGGAATTTGAAGCATAATGCAGTTAGGACGTTGATGATACCTAGAAAGCATGCACATGTTTACTTACGTTTAAGCAAATTTACTCATGTAAGTAAATATACCATCGACATCCTTCATCTAACGAAATAACATGAATACAATATTTGCGGAAATACTATTTTAAATGTTTCAGCTATGATATGTAAAACAAGATAAATTGCAATCAGTTAACATGAAAATCAACAATGTGGACGTAAAACAAATCCATTCTACTTCTAGTAAACAAAAGTGAAGCGCCCTCCAGTTACCCTCCAGTTTTTTAATGGTGGGGTGGGGGGTGAGGCGCGACTACCCTCCGTTAAGTTTCACCCAGCGAGAACACTGTATACAATATAATGTCATCCATAGAAATATTTTCATGTCATATAAAATAAAATAAATGATATTCCTTGAACACTTGGGCAGCTTTGCCTCAGAAACACCAGGTTCCATTAAATGTTAGCTTATGCTAGTACTCCACGATTCCATTTATAATAATGGGGTAGAATGTAACCCAGTAGTAAAGTGTTCGCTTGATGTGCAGTCAGTCTAGGATCGATCCCCGTCGGTGGACACATGGGTTATTTCTCATTTCAGCCAGTGCACCACAACTGGTGTAACATAGGCCGTGGTATGTACTATTCTGTCTGGGATGGTGTATATAAAATATCCCTTGCTGCTAATCAAAAAGAGTAGCCCATGAAGTTGCGACAGGGGGTTTCCTCTCTCAATACCAAATGTCTGACGCCATATAAAACATTTCCATCCTTCTTCCATTTATAATAAATTCTTTATTGCAGTTTATTGATATAAATTAAAGAGATTTGACTTCAGTCAAGATTCACGGCTAGCTCTGGGTGGTCAGAAAAGTTCGCCAAATTATGTCTTCATGTTAACAAAAAAAATTGTATCAGCTCAGTTATTTTCTAGCAAAATATCAATTATTACATAAAATTATTTAGCAAAATTGAGGTACAATTTTATAAATTCACAATTGACGAATGACAGTTTATTTGCTGCAAAAGTCTATTTTCCAGCACTGATATACATGTATATGCATATTCAACAAAATTATGCTTATTTTTTGTAAACTAAGTGAGCTAACTCTTCACAATGAATATAATCCAACATCGCTCCCATATAGTAAGTATACATGTATGTCATTAATAGCTGGCACCCGGTGTTTTTTTGCCTGGTATCGAACTTCCCATTAAACAATGCTTGTTGACTTTTTGTTGATTAATGGCCACCTATAATTTGATTTTTACCTGCTGTTTTTACTTTTAATGACATCACTGTATAATAAGGAATAGTCTAACATTGTGATTTATTTTGCATATTTTAGAGATTGCTGCACAATTCTAAATATATAATAATACAGAGGTAGAAATTAGGAAATATTTTCACTGGCCCGGAGGACTAGTAGGTGAAGAAAGTTACTAATCCCCAGGAAAATCACTAGCCCCCTACCACCCCCACTTTATTATTGAAGCAGTTTGAAAAGGTGAAACTTACATGGGATCTAGCAAGTTGTTCAAGAATTGAACACACAGTACTATGTTGCTTGTACTTTATCTTTAATGGTGCAAATATAATGGACATCCATAATAAAAAAATTAAAAAAAAGTGAAGATTCAAATGTGTTGTCATTTGTGGTTGGTTTTCGTATTTGTTTAAAATGGAGATTCCTTCTTTAGAATCCTTTGTCACATGTTTCTGGCTAACAATACCTTTTAAAAGCTCATAATTACATATGATAAACATTACAGTAAAGAGTGGGGTGTTTACAATAAAAATTAAAATAATAGCAATTATAATATTAAATTAACTTAAGTTGTACAACTCAGGAATTATCTTTATTGTTACTGAATTATTTTATTCTGTCTTAATACACCGAGATGTCCACTGGTAAACTCGAGACGTTTGGAAGCAGCTAGTTAAAACTGATCAATGCCAACATGATCTATTACAATACATTTATTTATTACCGACGAAACAAACTCAAAGCACCAACATACTCGCACACAAATTTCCCTTCCAAACATGCCTTATCTATAATGAGAATATTACGCCAGTTTTCCCCAATTCGGAAACAAGTACCGGTAAGTTCCGATTGTGTTTGCAGTAAATCAGTACTTTTTGACTTTGATGAAATACAGTGGCATAGGAAGGTACTAAAGGGGGAGGTGGGGGGGCACTCATATTCACACCCTTACACTTATTATAAAGCAACATCTCAAAAGGGAGGGGCACATACCCCCTTGCCCCCTCCCACTTCCTATGCCAGTCAAATACGTCTACAGTTTGTATGTTTAATAGGTTTCATTAGTAAACTAATTTGACTGTCCGCATCATGAATCTGGGTCACAAGTGCCCAGTATTACTCACCTGGTGGGGTGTCTAGCACCATTTAAATTGTACTCGCCCCCAGTGATTTCACCTTGCAAAGGGGTGAGTGTTAGCTTCTATCCCTAATAATAGTTGCTAATTGACTTTTAGTCAATTATTAATGACTTGTTAGAATCAACATTTTAAAAACTAACTCTTACCTACATGTACAGTGTATGTATACATCTACACGATTGCATTCTTGAGTGTTTTTGTGTTTCAGGCTGAGGACGTGAAGATAGACAAGTGGGATACGTCGGCTCTTAAGAATGCTCTAGATGATGCTGCTAAAAAGGTATGCAGTTCACAGTTCAAACATAAACAGGTGCTCTTCATCCCAGAAAGGGAGCAAAAGTTCAGCATGCATCCAAAATGGATCAGAACACACTAATTAATGTTAAAGGCTGTCAACTGACTACTGAAGACCGTTCACAGTTTGTTGGTCTTTAAAGTATTACTCCAATTATTGAAATTATTTCTGTTAATTTTTAAAAACCACAGGGACGTTTTGCTAATGGGATCCAGGATTTGTCCTAAGTCTTCTTCTCTGCATTGCTAAAATACTATAATGGGTGGATCTACATGTAAGATTTTATGAAATGGGGATAATTAGCATCTACATCAGGTTTTTTTGCCATACAGTAAAAAGTTTTATCACCAGAGTCAAATGGGAATGGCGCCATACCCAATTCGTTTTGCATATTAATTTTTTAAAGTTAACCTTTTGACAACATGGATTACTCTAAATATCATTACTGTATGAGTGTCTTAACCCTAAACATTAGCTATTTTCTTTCTGTGGGAGGCCCCACTATACCCCTGTTGAGTGTTGTTGCATTCATTTCTATAGCGCAGTACCCACAAATATCTTTCTGGCAGAAACACTGTGATTGGTACGTACGCATTGGTCTACAGGCTGGTAGGTACTGGGTTCGGATCCCAATCGAGGCATGGGATTTTTAATCCAGATACCGACTCCAAACCCTGAGTGAGTGCTCCACAAGGCTCAGTGTGTAGGTGTAAACCACTTGCACTGACCAGTGATCCATAACTGGTTCAACAAAGGCCATGGTTTGTGCTATCCTGTCTGTGGTATGGTGCATGTAAAAGATCCCTTGCTGCTAATCAGAAAGAGTAGTCCATGAAGTGGCGACAGCGGGTTTCCTTTCTCGATCTCTGTGTGGGCCTTAACCATATGTCTGATGCCATATAACTGTAACTAAATTGTGTTGAGTGCATCGTTAAATAAAACATTTCTTTCTTTCTATATAATAATCAATTTTTTTTTTTCTTTCGGATCCTTGATTTTACAAACGATTGTTTTTATTGAAATCTGAAAGCCTGTTAGGTGTGGGCTGAGATGAGTTAATCTTGACATTAGTTTTTAATTCTACTATGAAATTGAATGCAGCCACAGTTAACAGGGGGTAAGGGGGGCCTCCTCAACAAAGAAAATGGGTTACATTTTGGGTTAGGATTAACATTAAGAAAATCATACAATAAAGATAAGAATCATGAATTTTTTTCAAAATGTTAACTTAATTTTTTTCTTAATTTGGGTATTGCACCATACCCGTTATACCCTCTGGCAGAAACTCTGCCAGAGTCTTGATATTATTGTTTTTTTGTTGCCCATTACAGGTCCTACTCGACACCTATGGCTACCAGGAATCTCACAAGCTGGTCGACTGCCGGCTTTTCATCTGTACCATTGCCGTTGGATTTGCTACATTTGCTCTCATCTGGGACTACCTGAGGCCTTTCCCCGAATCTCGCCCAGTGCTCATCACCTGTGTGTTGTCGTATCCTTTGTAATATTATACATTTTTGTCTGGCCTTTATGAAGGAGAAGGTGCATGACCAGTGTGTGTGTGTGTGTTTGTTTTGCATCACCAATGTTTCATGTTTTTTCAAAGGGCATGTCAATTTTTATTTAGGATTTTGAATAATTCTCAATTTGAATATAAATATTCTGAACTTTGCATCATTTCTCATATACATGTATATTTAAAGCTGCGGTGTCTGGAATATTTTTTATTTATTTAAGCATTTAGAACAGAAAATCCCACTACGTTTGGTGCATATATAAGATTCCGCACTCCGAATTGGTTTCACTACACTGGTTTTTCCAAGTTAAAAATAAACCCAGTATTTTGAAAGTGGGACATTTTTGGTGGGAACAATTTATGTTCGCCAAAAAATTCGCCAATCTGCATATTCTTTCGCCAATTTTAATATGTATTCGCCAAATATTTTTAGAATATATTTTAAAAAAAAAAGATAAAAAAGAAGGTTTTATTCATATCAGTGCTCAAATATTGTCATTACGTTTTTTCTATTCATAAATAATAGTAAATACGCTTTTGGAAATCAAGGTAAGAGTCAGAAACCCTGTGCACTGATTAGCGGTTAATTTGTTTGAAGTGTTAACAATGGTAAATAACCGGGATTAATCACACAGCACATCGGTCTAGTGACATATTCGGTACATGCCGATGGTGTAATTAATTCTCGGTACACCTTGTGTATGTGACCGACGCCCTGTAGAAGTAAAAAAAACAAACAATCAAAGTACCTTTTCACTTAGCCTTTTGTGTGTTTATTGCTGTCAAAACACAGGCTTGCGATAATCATTTTCAAACCAGACGTTTGTCTCGTTCATTACAAATCTTTGTTTATTTCTTTGAGAGGGATAGCGAGATGTAAGATACCAGTGTTACAGACCAAAATATAATCGTAATTTGACGGATGAGTACTATTTCAAATAATACTTGTATACTATATTTAGTATACTCGAACGATAATTTAGCTAATAAAGATTAAATATGATAAAATAGTAGGTGTCTTTCAAATAATTTCTTCGGCCTACCCTCTATGTAAAAATTAACTAATCCTCGCGACCTAGATTTTACATCTACTGATCTAGTCTTTTATTATTATACGAAAGCTTCAACTCAGTTACTGTGACTAATAATAATTACAACACAGGTTAGCTAGTAACCCACTGGTTATTACTAACAATGTAACTTATCTTAAACATTATTTTATATTTTTCACTGATTTGTTTTTTATTTTTATTATTTCTGTTTACGACAATCACCGGAGAAAAATAGACTGATCACGTGTACTTGCAATTGGCGCCAAATATATCAGCTAGGCGGAGCAATCCACAGAATCGGTTACAAATATTAGAATAGAAGTCTTTCGCAAAAAATTTCGCAAAACTGAAAATTCTTTCGCAAATATTTTTTAATATTGGCGAACGACAGCGCGAGCCCTGGTACCCACTGGGCTATAAATAGTAGGGTTTGGCTATTGTTGCATTACAAAAAATTAGCAGCCAATTTCAGCAGATACTCATGTCAACGTTCTAAACACTGGACTCGTTGCCTTTCGATTGTTACCTGTATTTCACACACTTTTTAAACACACTATTATGCTCATTTTTATTATTCACTACAGCGTAAGAGTTTTAAAGAGTATCTTTATATAAACAAAAAAATAACAAACAAGACTTATTTTCACAGTCTTATTGTTACTAATATCCATATAAATACAACTTAACCGTTTTATTAAGCACTTTTATAATATCTGAAGTATCACTTTAAATACTCTTCTGTACTATGGTAATATAGGATGTCCAACTAGTTTCGTATCGACCACACCACAACACACATTATAATAGGTGTACACATGTATGTGTCCGGTGTTTAAAATGTCTCCTGAAATTGGCTGCTAGAATCCGCTCGGTATTACAAAATGTCAAGAATTGTTCTAACTGGCTAGTAAGCATTTGACAATATGTGTGAATGACGATAACTCGCGAGTGAATTAAAAGTGAATTTATGCTTGTATTTGAACATGGAACTTGATTGTATAGGATTGAAACCAGACAATGCAGCTTTTAAAATATTATTTTAACATCATTTAATATTACATCGTTTAATACATCTGCTAAGTAGAATAAAACACAAATAGTGTTTTATTTGTCAACATAGCTTACTTTTATGTTTGTGAAATTAACTAAGAGTCCCACTGAATTTCCAAGATCAGATTTATGGTCATGTTAAATATCAGACGAAAAACAAATAGAACCCATCATTAATTTCTTTTCATTTTATCTTGATAGTTTAGTGCAGTATTGGTTTACGTTTATGTGTGGTCATTATTCTTGTTTTTGTTGTGTTTATTTTATTCATCTCAACATTATCCATAATTATGTTCATACATGCACGTTTGATCATCTTTCCTGAATGAGTTACTCTTTCAAAGGTGTCCAGCTAGTGCACCACAACTGGTTATCTAAGTCTGTGGTATGTAAAAGATCCCTTGCTACTAATGGAAAAATGTAGACGGTTTCCTCTCTGACTATATGGAAAAATTACCAGTAGCTGATGATTAATAAATCAATGTGCTCTAGTGGTATCGTTAAGCAACATAAATGTTAACCTTTAACTCTCAATGCTGTTTTATTAGCATTTTTGTTGATGTTAATAGTCAGTTTACCTTTGTTTGACACGCAGTGTCCAATGTGTTTTTCATGATAGGATGGTGTTCAATATTTTCATTCTTTCATTTTTTAAATCTCGGCGAGACATAGCCCAGTGTTAAAGTGCTTGCTTGATGCGCGGTCAGTTTGGATTCGATCCCCGTTGGGCTAGCTAGTGCACCATGACTGGTACATCAAAGGCTGTTGTATGTGCTATCCTGCCTGTGGGATGGTGCATATAAAAGATCCCTTGCTGCTAATTGAAAAGAGTAACCCATAAAGTG
The DNA here is from genome assembly GCA_016106625.1 of Dracogyra subfuscus. NCBI lineage: Eukaryota > Metazoa > Mollusca > Gastropoda > Neomphalida > Peltospiridae > Dracogyra > Dracogyra subfuscus. The sequence continues at coordinate 10,228 of JAECMU010139555.1, forward strand.
GCGACAGCAGGTTTCCTTCCTCAATATCTGTGTGGTCCTTAACCATATGTCTGACACCATATAACCGTAAATGAAATGTGTTGAGTGTGTTGTTATATAAATAATTTCCTTCCTTTATTTCTTAAATCTTGTGACCATCCTTCTGTTGTTTATTTCCTTAGCTTTAAGTTATTTTGTTTTAATGGGCGTCCTCACATTGTACACAACCTACTGTGAGAAGGGATTTTTCCTGGTGGCTCTGGAGAAGGACAAAACGGGGGTTGATCCTGATAATGTATGGCACTTATCATCATATCTAAAGAAGTGAGTATTCAGCAGATAATATATGGCACTTATAATATCTAAAGAAGTGATTATTCAGCGGATAATGTATGGCACTTATAATATCTAAAGA
>JAECMU010139579.1:0-11927 GCA_016106625.1 Dracogyra subfuscus
AGATGAAAAATCCCATGCCTCGACTGGGGTCTGAACCCAGTACCTACCAGCCTGTAGACCGATGGCCTAACAATGATGCCGCCGAGGCCAGTCGTTTATATGGCATTATATGGATATTGAGGGAGGAAACCCGATGTTGCCACTTCATAGCCTACTCTTTTCGATTAGCAGCAAGGGATCTTTTATATGCACCATCCCATACAAAGAATAGCACATGCCATGGCCTTTGATTTACCAGTCATGGTGTACTGGCTGGAGTGAGAAATAGATCACAGATGGGGATCGATACAAAACCAACCACAAATCTCGTGAGCACTTTACCACTGGGCTATGTCTCACCCTCAAGAGAGGTCTTGAACACTGAAATTCTCCCCCTGCATACTCGCCTGCTCAGACTCTTAACAATGAACCATTCACCATAATCAACAAGTGGCATTAGGTTTTCCTGCTGCCCAAAAATCTAATCAGCATTTGTGGTAACACTGTTATCCTCAGAGTACACATAGATCACATTATCTAATAAAACCATTGCCAGCCATTTCGGGAATTGATTTTTATGATTGTATCAGATTATCAAATCATTTGGCAAAAAGACATTTGTGGAGTATCTGCTACACTGACATATACATATCTATCTATCTATCTATCTATCTATCTATCTATCTATCTATCTATCTATCTATCTATCTATCTATCTATCTATCTATATATATAGAGGTTATTACCCTCATGTTTTTCAGGATCGTCAATATCATATATTAGGAATATAAATTGTATTATGTGAGCCTCTGGTGAGCATAATGCATTATTTTTATTCCTAATAGATGAAATTGATGATACCGAAAATACACGAGGGTAATAATCTCTTTATCATATAAGCTCAAGCTTAATACAACATGTTTTTGTAAACTGTACACGCAACTTTAATTCCAGTCCGCCATTACTGCATATTCAAATGACGTAAGAATATGTGGAGCGGTGTATTTTTGAATGGAAATGACGTCAAACTTGAATGACATCATTCTGGATGTCCTTACATCAAAATAAAGTTATGCTTAATGTTTTTGTTTTCTGAACGCTGGATAGCTTACAGTGTCAAATTGCTATTAAAATGTTTTTATTTGCTGACTATGAATGCATATGCCAATCGTGCAGTGTCACCCAAGTACGTTTGCTTAAATGTCAATAAACATAGTGCTGAGACCTCGACTAATTTACATCTAATTTGCAAAGTTATCAAATTCTTAAAGTATGTGATCAAGAAAAATATCAGATACTTTGATTGCACTGAAAATGTAAAAAGATATTATATATTTTTATTTTATTTTTTTTATTATTGTTTAACCACGCACTCAACACATTAGAACTACGGTTATATCGGCATCGGTCATGTGGTTATGTCGAGAAAAACTCCAGTGGATAGCTGACGGGGATCGATCCTAGACCCACCATGCATCATGCAGGCACTGTACCACTGGGCTATGCTGCCTGCTGATAAATATATATACAGTATATATATATACATGTACATGTATGTACATATATATATATATATATAGATAGATAGATACATATATATATATTGGTATACTGGCCACTCGTTTCATGATGGATGTAGTTTTTATACTTACAGCTCAGTAAACACATCAGCATACAAGATGGGGGTTTGGAGGAGGGGGCAACTGCTAGAGCAAATCTTCACATCTGGGCACAAATGATAACAACAGAGCAAAATGAACTGGCCTAAAATGTTTTCACTATGTGTATTTCCATTATTCTACTCACAATATTAAAGTCTGAACCAGAATGTTAACAACTACAAAACAGTGTTCTCCTACCTTTATTTTTTATTAGATTTCACTCACATTTTGTCCAGATAGAAATCTAGGAAAAACCATTGCAATGACACAGATTCCACATACTATATAATAACCATATGTCACCAATATTTACTTCGCTGAGATCGCGAAGGGCAAAACCCATGTCATTTTGTGTTGGCTGCCATTTTGACTTTTTATGGAATATTCTCCAAGACAGGTGAAAGAATATAATCTAACAATGTCACAACATGTTACGATATAAAAGCAAACATGATGATGTCATAATATTAAAAAAAAATTATTTGTTTGTTTACATATACCACTAAAGATCATTGATTTTATATTAATTATGTAACATACCTTGGAGGCTTTTCATCCTTCTTGAAGAGTATTCCCTAAAAAATCAAAATGGCAGATAGCAGTAAACTGCATGTATTTTGCTTTATGCTATCTCATCCAAGTCGATTCTGGTAACATCGTTAGTCTCATGTGAAATCAGTGTCACTGTAATGGGTGTTTTCACAACTTGTGTGTGGACAATATTTAAGGGAAATGTAATGGTAATTAAAGTCTGTCTTGGACAGAAGAGCTTGCTTTGCAAGCACTTGCACCCACAACAGGCGAGCACTACAACAGCTTGCTCTGAATGTGCACATTAAACCCTATGACCTGATCTGTAATTAAAGGTAGGAGAGTAATTTGTTGTAGTTGTTAACAATTTGGTTTGGACTTTAGTTGTAATTAATGTAAAAATGTGTGGTGATTTGTTTGGAACCTTATATAGCTGTTGGGAAGTAATGCAAATATGAATAAATGATGATATCCAAATACAGACATTTTCATTTAATTCAGGCTAACTTCAGCCTGTCCGCCTACAAAATTGGGAATCTGTACACCTATGAGGAAGCATACAATTTTAAATGAATTTCCGGGTTCTCTGCTTTGATCATAGTCTTGGCAGACTTAATAACAAACAATGAAAGAAAAGGAATATCACCATTTTATATAGTTACAGTGCATGGCATTGGACAGATTAAGGATCTCGCCGATAATGAGGAAACTCGCTCCCTCCATGCAATGGGCAACTCTTTTTGATTAGCACCAAGGGATCTAGCTCTGTCGGTTGAGTGCTTGCATGGCAGGATCGACTGATTGGGTTTTTTCTCGTTCCAGTCAGTGCACCACAACTGGACAAAGGCTGTGGAATGTGTTTTCCTGTCTGTGGGAAAGTGCATATACAAAATCTCTTGCTGCATTAGGATAAATGTAGCGGGTTTCCTCTGTTGACTATACGGCCCACTGGACTGTTTCTCATTCCAGCCAGTGCCTCACAACTGGTATATCAAAGACCATAGTATGGTGCATATAAAAGATCCATTGCTACTAATGGAATTATGTAGTGGGTTTCTTCTCTATTACTGTGTCAAAATGACCACATGTTTAACATCCAATAGCCAATGGTTAACAAATGAATAAGCTCTAGTGGTGTTGTTAAACAAAACAGACTTGTTTTACTGTTGAGTCAGAATTAACCAATTGTTTGACATCCAATAGCTGATGAATTATCAACGGGCTCTAGTGGTGTCATTAAACAAAACAAAACTTCTCACAGACAGGATAGTATATACCACAATCTTTATTAACAAGTTGCTAGGCACTGGCTGGAGCAAATAGCCCAATGGGCCCACTAATAAACTAAATTTTATGGTGAGACTTGCATTGTTAAGGACCAGTAATGAAATTATCACTAATGTCTCAGCTGTGAAAATTCTCAACCAGATTGCCCAGATTTAATGATAGATTATTGTTTTCACAAGCTGGGATTAGAGCTAGTGTCATGGTCAAAGATAATTACATTTCCATGTAGCTGTCGGTGTTCACTGTACATTGCCTTCAGTGGGGTTACAGCATTACCATAAAAAACTAATCAGGGATTTATTCACACTGATTGCCATTTCACAGCATCAAGTAGAAGAAACAATAACTTGTAAAATTATTTATCTCAATTTTCAGTTAAAAAAAGCTAATTTACTAGGACTTTTAGAGGACAGATATTTTGTAAATATGTTCAATTCTGCAATGCCAATTACACTTTTTTCATCTTGACAAAAATCAAGATGATAATTTTCCCCCCATACTGTACAGATTGTCCAAAATCTGGCTCCAGCTGGCTCTTAAATGAATATCTCTTTGTATGTAATCCTCTTGACCTATTTGCATGCAAAGTATCTTTTTGTAGACAATGTATGTGTATGGATCAACAAACATTATACACAGTATTTATTCTATTTTGTTCAGAATGTATCTATTTGCAGTGTTAGGACAACGTGCATGAGCAAGTCATGATGTGGTGACATTACATTCAGAACAATCCCAAGTCCGTTATTATGCTGTCCTGTGGGATACATTTGCTGGTTTAGTGAACGTTCCAAACTGATATCCAATTTTATGAGGATTTGATGTTCCTCTAGTGTGTCTGTGTTATAATTTGCGTCTTCATTTCAAATCCTTTCAGATTTTGCCCCTATAGAATTGTAAAGTTCAAGATCAAATGAAAATGGCAGAATTGTTTCCCATGAGCCTCGGCACTAAAATACTTCTATACTACTGGATTATAGGGTCAGGTGCTCATATTGTTCTTATTAATTAATGTTCTTGTTAGGTAAGTTCAAAATAAATAAAATGTTTTTCCATCTTTTGTGTTTAGTTCTTCCTGGTAGTATATTCTGAGAAGAAATTAGTCTGGTGGGTTATAGATGAAAGAAAAGGAATTTTTTTTAATGACATCTTAGCACATTTTAAACAACTGTTATTTTGGTGTCTAGCATATCGTTATTTTGACTTTTGGTCTGGAGAAATTACAGGAATATTTTATTTTTTTAATACTGGTCTTCAGAAATTACAGAACTATTATTATTTTTATTATTTGTGTAGAGAAAAGAAAGGAATATTAAAAAAAAAATACTTTTGGTCTAGAGAAATGAAAGGAATATTGTTATTTTGACACTTGGTCTAGAGAAATGAAAGGAATATTGTTATTTTGACTTCTGGTCTAAAGAAAGAAAAGGAATATTTTTATTTTGACTTTTGGTCTAGAGAAATGAAAGAAATATTGTTATTTTGGCACTTGGTCTAAAGAAATTAAAGGAATATTGTTATTTTGACTTTTGCTTTCAGAGAAGTGTTATTTTGACATTTGAACCAGAGAAAGGAAAGGAATATCAGCACCAGAGGCAAGTGCTATAATACTGAGCTACATCAGCATGCCTCCAAGTTATTAGGTTAGATCATCAATAAAACAACAGGTTTTAGTTTTCACTCAACATATTGACCATCTGTGTTAAGAAGGAATCGATGAATTGCAATGTAACTATAATGAATAAGTTAAAATTTGTGTAACAACATACATGTATTAAGTTTTAAATCCATACCAACTCGAAGAATTTTTTTTTTTAATATACATAAACAATTTCTTAAGAAATTACCATCAAATTATATAGATTAAGTTTCAGTTTTAATACAGGTGTAAAGACAAAATGCTAGAACAGCCAATAAATACTTCTTCTCTTGCATCGTCACTGATGTAATCCGAGACTCGAGGTAGAACTGTGTGTGGTTTAATTTTACTCTTGCATCAGTTATCTGTATACCTGCAAATTTAGTGGTACCGGTAATTTGTAAATAATTTTTTATTTACTTTGAATTTAAAAAAAAAAAAAAGTTATTGGAGTTGGTATGGGTTTAAAACTTAATAGATGTAACATGTTTTATATGCATTTCTATTATTTTTATTATAAAGTTACATGTCAGTTTACTGGTTCTCGTTTAATGATATTAATAATAACATGTTATACAGAGAATATTACACAAGTGGCCATTACATAGCTATCGGTTTTAGATTAACACATCACAGAGCTATCAGGTTTAGATTAACACATCACATAGCTATCAGTTTTAAATTAACACATGACACAGCTATCTGTTTTATATTAACACATCATCTAGCTATCAGTTTTAGATTAACACATCATCTAGCTATCAGTTTTAGATTAACACATCATCTAGCTATCAGGTTTAGATTAACATATCATCTAGCTATCAGGTTAAGATTAACACATCATCTAGCTATCGGGTTTAGATTAACACATCATCTAGCTATCAGGTTTAGATTAACACATCATCTAGCTATCAGGTTAAGATTAACACATCATCTAGCTATCGGGTTTAGATTAACACATAATCTAGATATCGGGTTTAAATTAACACATTATATAGCTATTGGGTTTTGATTAACACATCATCTAGCTATCAGGTTTTAGATTGACACATCACATAGCTATCAGTTTTAGATTAACACATCACATAGCTATCAGGTTTAGATTAACACATCACATAGCTATCAGGTTTAGATTAACACATCACATATCTATCGGTTTTAAGTTAACACATCATAGTGCTATTGGTTTTAGGTTAACACATCACACAGCTATCAGGTTTAGATTAACACATCACTTAGCTATCGGGTTTAGATTAACACATCACTCAGCTATCGGGTTTAGATTAACACATCACAGTGCTATCGGTTTTAGGTTAACACATCACACAGCTATCGGGTTTAGATTAACACATCACTCAGCTATTGGGTTTAGATTAACACATCACAGTGCTATCAGTTTTAAGTCAACACATCACAGAGATATCAGTTTTAGATTAACACATCACACAGCTATCGGGTTTAGATTAACACATCACAGTGCTATCGGTTTTAGGTTAACACATCACAGAGATATCAGTTTTAGGTTAATTTACATGTCACACAGCAATGTATGTGTATCATAATACTTCATGAAATAGTCTAAATGGTGGAATCTCATACAGAGCTGACAGCATTGTGAATTTGTTTTTTTTCCTAAAGATATTGGGCAATTAAAAAAAAAACGTTTTTCATTTTGATATGTAATTTACTCTTAACATAGTACACAAATAATGCTATACCATTGAGAAGCTACTCAACATCAAATGGGTGCACTACAAATGTTGGTCAACTGGTCCCCCGTCTTCTGCTACCACATCCAGAAATCGGTTTCTTCTTGGATCAAATGCACTTTCTTTCCCCCTTGAGGGTTATCTTTTCTCCCAGCACTTTGAGATTTCCTTTTTATGTCCCCAGACCGCAGTTCCATGGACTATTCAATATGGAATTTCCTCTTCTCCGAGAAAGCCAACAGCACTCATGCAGACAGGTTCATGGTACAAGAGCTTAAAAGGGATATCTTAATATGTTGGGGGCAAAAATAACACTTGAAGAAATAAAGTGTACTTTATATGAAACAAAAAACCCAACGGCTATGGGAAAAGAAAACAGTGAGTCAGTTGATTATTGTTTATAATACGAAAAGTAGAAAGGTATGTTCTCATTGATATAGGATTCTTTTTTTTTCATTAAAATAATCATTATGGTATGGTGCATCATTTTAAAAGTAATTTTGATAGAAACATACTAAATATTTGGGTATGGGCTTATTCAGTGATATGGGTCTAATTCTTAAGATCTGCTAAAAATGGGAGTGGGCTTATTCACAAGCATGGACTTATTTCCGGTCAAATACAGTAAACCATGTATAAAAGGGGTGGGATGTAGCCCAGTGGTAAAGCATTCGCTTGATGTACAGTCGGTCTGGGATCGATCCCTGTCGGTGGGCTCACTGGGCTATTTCTTGCTCCAGCCAGTACATCAAAGGTTGTGGTATGTGTTATCCTGTCTGTAGGATAGTGCATATAAAAGATTAGACAGCAGGTTTTCTCTCTCAATATCTGTGTGGTCCTTAACCATATGTAGAAAGAAAGAAATGCTTTATTTAATGACACACTCAACACATTTTATTTACGGTTATATGGTGTCAGACATATGGTTAAAGGAGGACACAATCAAGGCATTTGATCTGGTATGCATATTCAACGATATATATTTCACATTATTGCTTAATATCAACAAATATAAGCGTATAGATAATTAATAAACAGTTAAATGTGACGGCTATTATGACAACGGGCGCAACCATTTTGTACCATCCCAGTGAATACGCCCTCTGGCGAGCTGGTGGTTACATAATACCCAATGTGTCACGTCAGGAATTAGTCTTGGAACTGAAGAAACAAAATATACCTGATTTTTGGCGTATGCATCACAATATTCTTTAATAATAATCATCCCAGTAAGATAGCAACAATTACTAGTATATATTATATTTAATACAAAATCAACCAACATTGTCAAAGTGTTGAAATAACTGTCTTATGGTTTAAATTAACTCCCGTACTGAAATAATAATTGGAGTGTTTTCTTACTTAATTGGTTGTTTCTTTCGGTGGCCAGTACCTGTGGTTCGTGATTGGCAAGTGTATATTTAGACGCCGTGCCTAGACACCCTAAAAAGACGGGTCTCTTTTATTAAGATCACAGGGTATTGAGTGATAACCTCAAATTATAATGGACTTTACCAGCTGCCCCCTCCTTTTACTACTGCAAGTAATTCTGTAAAACCTTTGATTAAGTAGACTTTACTATCTAAAATCACAAAACTGACCAATTACGTAGTCCCAAAGAAAAGAAAATAATCACTTGGGCCTCGTTTTGAGTGGTCGTATTTGCTGGAACATATCCTACCAATAGGTCTAATAATATGCATTTTGTCTTTGGATTTTTTAAAAGAAAAACATACTATAATTCCATTTCGTTACAGTGATGCAAACTGAAACATACTTAGTTAAATAGTTTATTTTACTATCAAGTCATTTATGTTGTTTTACAAGTCGGGTTGATGAAAACGAAGCGTCTTGTCACAAATTAGAGCGTTTGTTTACACTGTGCATAATAGAGAAGTTCGACAGAGCTGACGTCACTTCGCCCCAAACTACACCATCGGACGTCAGAAAAACGAAACACGCATTTTTCATTTGTTAAAGTGTCAGTATATATTGGTGGCCGGGTATTTATCTTTCCAATACATAAGGCTCTTGTTGGAGTTTACTCTACCTTTAAGGACCATTGAGCCTTAGGGTTTGGAGTCGGTATCTGGATTAAAAATCCCATGCCTTGACTGGGATCCGAACCCAGTACCTACCAGCCTGTAGACCGATGGCCTAACCACGACGCCACCGAGGCCGGTTTAACCATATGTCCTACACCATATAACTGTAAATAAAATGTGTTGAGTGTGCCATTAAACATTTCCTTCCATGTATAAAATTACATGTAGCGTCAGTACAGGTGTGCGCTACGACTTGTTCTGAATGTACACGTAAAGCCTTATGACCTGACCTGACCTGACACAACATAGTATACTTAACAGCAGTGAAAATGCAGCGGCAAAATGTTCCCTTTTCATCCTAGTTCTCATTAGAAAGAAAGAAAGGTTTTATTAAACGATGCACTCAACACATTTTATTTACCGTTATATGGCGTCAGACATATAGTTAAGGACCACACAGATTTCGAGAAGAAACCCACTGTCGCAACTTCATGGGTTACTCTTATGTCGATTAACAGCAAGGGATCTTTTATTCGCGCTTCCCACAGGCAGGATAGCACAAACCATGACCTTTGTTGAACCAGTTATGGATCACTGGTCGGTGCAAGTAGTTTACACCTGCCCATTGAGCCTTGCGGAGCACTCACTCAGGGTTTGGAGTCGGTATTTGGATTAAAAATCCCATGCCTAGACTGGGATCCGAACCCAGTACCTACCAGCCTATAGACTGATGGCCTAACCACGACGCTGATAGTTACTAGCTCTCAATAGCTAAAACTTACAATGACACAATTATATTGGCAGTGTCTTAGCTTAGAACATTAAAGAGTAAAAAAATAATTTTATAACAGTTCATCCCAATTAAACAAAAAGATTTGTACCACTGATGCAGTGTCAAGGCTATTCAGTACTGTATACACTTGTTTTGTGCAAAATTTCAATATTCTGGACCCAATTTCACAAAACATCGTAAGTCTAGTTTTGCACATAAACATAAATCTACGACTAAACCACAATTTTTATTACTATAATAGTACAACAATTATAGTTAAAAGTACACGTCATTTTCTTTTGTTGTTAAACTCCTTCATCTTCTGTAATAATGTAAATTTCTTTCTCAAATAGAAGCTAAATGTGTAAATGTATGCCTGGTATAATTCCTAGTTGCTTGGTACACTTACGATGTTTTATAAAATAGGTCCCTGCATTGGATACTTTTTTTGCTATTCAATTTTCAAAAGTGGGATATTTGTTTATTCACTTGTTGCAATGTTCAAAATTTATTCTGCGTTGTTTATAACTCATTCGTTTTTAGATTATATGGACTTGAAACATAAGACCAAATTAAGAATAATGTAAGTGATTTTACTTGGAAAAATAATAAAGTACACGTACACACATTTCATTTCATACAGGTAAACAGTCTATGCATTTATTTAATTTCCAAATATCAACCTATAAAAAAATAAAAAACTCAAACACAAATTGTTTATGGTACCAAATTCCACTTTTTATTCTCATAATTCATAAAGATCATATTAACATTAAAAGTTATACCAACCACCTAAAAATAAATATAAATGCATAAAATGATTATTAAAAAAAATGAGTATTCACACAAGTGAGGTCATAAAAGATATTACTACAAGATGTAAATATATGTTCCAAACGTTCAAATATTCCTTGTTTAAAATATAACTATATCATAACAACTTGTTCATGAAATGCATATTAAAGATAATCAGATGAGTATGTCAATAAACATTATTAATAAAAGATTAATACAAAATTGTTAAATTTACTCACAACATTGTCAAACAAAACAATAGATGTAAAGTTTCTTTAACAGTGAACATGTCACGACCAGAGATGAACAGAGTTCCAACTGACAATAATATCACAATGGAGTTATTATGGGATATTAAACAAGCTTCTATATCATATTATGTGAAATAATTTTCAATTGTCACAATGAAAATTATTTTGTAAGGGACATAAACATAATGTGAAATGGTAGTGAGTTTAATATCCTATTTATTACTCATCATGGGTGTCCGCAGAAAAAAATGCAGAATTCGACGTGTGAAGACATCTTTTTGCTAAGATTACTGTAAATAACAGAACAAAATGGTAACAATTCTTCAGGTAGAAGACACACGATCGATCGAATGTCATGATATTTGGCATGGAAGATGGTGTATTTTGTATTTTCCATGTAATTTTTTCTAATTTTAGATTTTGCCCCTACCTGCGGATGCCCATGTTACTCATTCATAGATTTCAATTTCTATTACTAAACTTGTTTGATTAATGCTGTGGTACGGTTATTGTGTGCCAGTCATATGATGTTCAAGTGGGATGTATCACTTTGACATGTACCAAGATATTTTTTAATGATATGGATAATTATTAATAATGTATATCATGAGATTCATACAACATTGTTCTATGAATGACTGGTATCTTATTTTCTATAAAATAATCTCAATTATAAAATTTCAAGTGTATGAGTATATAATGAAACTTAAATTTCAAACATTATCAGTTAAAAATCTTCCATTTCCCAATTTTCATATACAGTGGATATAATGTGGGGTAGAAAGCTCCATGGCATTACAAGGATATCACATAAATGTAAGGTATTTTTCAATACCTATTTAGCTAGTTTATATCACTAATTCTACCATGACTTTGGAAAATACTCGATTCTGATTGGCCAGTTACCTTAAATCGTAGGTATTCTAATCATGGAGAGATATACCTAAGATTTAATTAGGCCACTTTACTCGCGTATGAATACAACACAGTATTTACAAACATGTCAGCCAAACAAAGTGGCACCTTTCACATCGGTACGCTTCAGGACGTTTTTGATATAAATCCAGACTGGTTTGAAAACGAAATGTATGTAGAGTTGCCAACACAATAAAATAATAAAAAGTAAGTACAAAAAGAGCAGTTTTAACATGAAGAAATGGAAAAATAGCTTTATAATACTGTAGCCTACACTGCTAAGTTCCAGCAGACGATCAAATTTTGTTACGGTCGATGACAATCACTTTTCGCACCCTTGTTT
>JAECMU010139588.1:0-11776 GCA_016106625.1 Dracogyra subfuscus
TCTTCTTTTTTTAAAATTGCTTGTTTTATGTTATGTCATATTTTATTATGTTTTATTGTATCTTTAAACGTTGTTGTATTCTACTATTGTATCTTTAAACGGTGTTGTATTCTACAGGTCCTATGTAGTAGAACAAAGTGAAACATAACATACTTGTGTGTTTTACTTTGTTTTAGTTGTTTTACATTTTTCTCTTGTATAGGTTATTCTATCTTAAGCCTTCTCTTCTTGTTCTCTTTAATAGGTTACATTTTACTTTGTTTTCTTTCATAGATCATTGTTTTACATTATTCTGTTACATATAACAATTTATTGTAAAATATAACACATGTAACAAAACATGTTTTACTTTGTTCTGTTACATAGGTACTGATTTATTTATCTTGTTTATTTGTCTTTTTGTTTAACTTTCTTCTGCTTTGTAGGTTACTCAAGAAGCTGGTCTGGAACTGGCAAGACGATTAAAAATAAAACTGGTAGAAGCAAGTGCCAAAAACAAAACAAATGTAGATCAGGCCTTCTATGAACTGGTTCGAATAATAAGGTATTGTAATTATTATCTATCTTTAATTTTGTACAAAAGTACGCTAATATTGTATCTTATTGTTAATATGCTCTGTGAAAAAAGAAACTCATAGATGATAGGGAAAGAAGAAAAGTGTTTGATTTTCCAAAATATAGTTTTTTTGTACAATGTTTTTGAATGACCATGTTTATTAACGTTCCTGGAATGGGACAGCATGCCAAAACGCACCCTAAAACAAATTTAATGCATGTTGTGTGACAACTGCAGGAAATTGGCGTGAAATTGTCAGATTTTGGTGAATGCACATGAAACTCTGGAAAAACATTGGGGTAGTGATGGGTATTTAAAGCTGCAATGTTCGCATTGATGCCTCATTTCCATTTCGACGTAGACGAGTTACAAGAAGACGAGACTAAGCCTGCCAAATTGAAACATTGCAATAGGCCACCGCCAGTTAGGTGAATAGCAGTCGGTAGTCGCATGCCACATGAACGTCCATAAAAGCACCATTTAACGTCTCTGGGACAGGTACCAGCAGTTTCAATCAGTTGAAGACTGACCCAGAAGTGGAAGACCTCGCATAACAACTGCAGCACAAGATTGCTACATCTAGATTCTGAACTTGAGTCACCGAACTGCCACAGCAATGAACACTGCTGGACGTATACCTAGTTTGATAAGGGCGTCTTCACAAACCATTTGATACAGACTTTGGGAAGCTGGTTTACGGGCTTGGAGACTGTATGTTGGTCCCGTCCTGCGATGTCAACATCGACATTTATGTTTTCGCTGGTGCACAAATGTATAGGGGGGAAATTTGGGGAAACTTGCAGTGAGTTCATTCTACAGCATGTTCACAGATGCCACAATAAACGTTTTGCCAACAACTGCATTGCCCAAGTTGTCAGATTAGGTGGAGGGAGTGTCATGATGTAGGGAGCAATCTCATACACTGGCAGAAGTGAACTTGTGTTCGTAGAAGGCAACGACCTGACAGCTGTATGCTATCAGGATGACATTCTTCGCTGTCGCTTGCTTGCCATTTTGGATTGACAGAGATAACTCTTTCAGCAGGACAATGTCAGGCCGCATACAGCACATGTAACAATGGATTTCTTACAAAATGAAAATATTATTGTGCTGTCATGGCCATCAAGATCACCAGATCTCAACCCCATTGAACATATATGGGACGAACAGGACAGACATGTATGCGAGTGTGCCCTGGAGCCTAAGCATCTGTCACATGCACTATAGGAAGAATGGGCTAGGATTCCACGTGTCTGGATTCAGAGACTCATTGACAAGATGTCACGTTGGTGACCACACAAGTTACTGATTTCAGCACCCAGTGCTATCAGTCCATAGCAAGAACATTGTCACATACTTATGTCAAATTTTACTGTGATAGGATCATAAATAACAAAATTATGCTACTTTGTATTTCGCCTATATGTTTCTTTTTTGACAGAGTATATGTTTTGATCCAGGTATTGTTTGACAATACTTAATTCTTATGACGTTAGAAGCTGCTTTTCATGGTCTACTGCACACAACAGTAAATCCTTGTTCAGATCATATCTTGCATACATATGCATACACAGGGCGACTAAACTAATGGAAATATTCTTTGGTAATGTTTTTGTATTTTCATTTTAAGCACACAAGTATATGATAACACCATTTTCAAACATATAACACATAATTTAAACAGCGCCATATTTGACACATTTGAAAAATAACAACAACCAAAGAGATACATAACAATAAAAAATAGTATTATTTATTGGAATGTTATGTATTCAATAATAAAAGTATAAATCAATCCACATAAGTGGCAAAACATTTTTACTTCCTTTTTAAACATAACCATACTTTATGGCTTGTCTTGTTTACAAAACATAATAAATATATTCATCAGTGTAAATAAAATTACTATACCTAGTACAGCAATTAACAGCATTATCACACACACACACCAAACAAAAAATCATCCCCAAAAAACCCCCAAATACCTCCACTTAATCAGCAAATAGTATAGTACAGTTTCACTCCCACCTACAGATTAGTAATGAAGTGACAAACTTGGGACCAATGTTATTTTTATGTAGGTACATTGCCATATTTGCACTGTTTCATCAGTGGGGTTGAACTAATTTGCGGTTAACTGAGTCGGGGACAAAACGTCTGTTACCCACATTAAGACAGGCTGTCATTACTATCAGAGAATAACATTTCGTGCCAAAATGGTTTGTAATTTTGTTTGTATAGTTTAACTTACTTGAATAAAACAAGATCGGTAGGTATATAAATTAATCAATATTAGTGTCACAGTGTAGCCAAATAGTATTTAGTGAAATGTTGCACGTGAAAGCGTACAAAAAGAAAAGAATTGGGGATCCGTTTCTTTTGTTTTCATACGATTGCAAATGTTCTGTTATATTATCAGGTTTTTTACACACCGTGGCGAAGTTTCATGCATTGCCATAGCACTGATGTTTGTCCCGTAGTAATTACTATATGATATTTGAAATATCTTTAAAATGAGTACATAAACTACACAGCAAGTAAGACAAATTTCATACATGGCTTCAGTTTACTCAATTGTCAAAAACATTTTCACTGGTCGGCTGACAAATACAGCCAATAAGTGTCTTACCAATAGTACGAAACAGTCGATAATACCAAGTTCAAGTTGTAATATATTTCCAATTTTCTATATTTTTAAATCCGGAGTTTATTAAACAGTTTATAATTCTGCATTCTCCATTCAGAAATGGTTGCTTCCAAAAAAAAAATGATAGCGAATATGGAAAAAAATTCTGGATATTTGGCATTAATTCCGGAATTCCGGATATGGGTTAAAAAATTCTGGAAAGTTGGTCGCCATCAAACCTCAAATTTAGGAACAATCTGCGATGGCAGTGTCACATATTATTACTAGGTCACTGTGACCTACTTTTCACAGTCTACTGTACAAAACAGTAAATCTTTGTCCAGACCATATCTTACATACAGGACCATCAAACTGTATGAAATATATTATTGTATTAAGATTTCAAAAAAGATACTTCTATGCCGTGCTTTTTAATATGTTCTTTGCAACACTATATCCAAAATTTTACAGGATGTAGTCATTTCAAAATTGTTTTTTTCTTTCCTCCAGAAAATTTCAGCTAGAAGAGAGACCGCCAGTGAAACCGAGTCCGAAGAAGCAGAAATTGCGATGTCTGATTCTGTGATACAAGCCAATAATGTCACAATGCAGCTACACCAGATCCAAGGGCGCTTTCAAAAAACTCTTCTCCAACATGCCACATGGAACAAGTATTGTGCACCTTCATGCAGTTAGCTTCTGGTACTGTCAGGTTATCTCCCTTTGTTTGCGAGAGCCGATTACTGCTTATGTTCCATGGTCCACGGAGGGCAATTTTCAGTATCATAGTTTGTCATACATTACTCAACTCGTTTGCTTTGACAGATTAAAAAAAATTTATATTATGGTTTCTTCCATCAGTTTCTGTTTGTGACACGTTTTGACAGAATAGAACAACTAGAATAACTTGATACAACGTTAAATAAGGAAGGTTTGGTCAGATTACAGCATTAGTATGCTACTATAATGTTTTAAAAGATTTCTATGCATGTTAAAATTGTTACTCCATTTCAGTGACACACATACACACACACATGCGTGCACGTTGCACACACACAAATGCACACACACACAGACATATGCATGCTTGCACAAAACTCACATACATACATCTGATCAAGGTTACAGTAACATCAAACAAAATTGATTTGGAAACTATTTTGAAACCATATCTCATTAGAATTCATTTTATCTTATGTGGACGCTCTGTCTTATATTTTGTATTTATTTTGTTACCTACTGCTGTCTAGGTTTAATTTTAAACGGTTCTCAGAACACCTTGTTTGTAATGCATGTTCCAGTTGAACTGAAATTCTGTCATGCATTACAGGACGGTTGTATTTGTCATTGGGTTTTTTCTCCACTAGATGAAGCTTGAATCTTGCAGATTGTGTACCCTACCCCACCAAATATATATAATACATAATATATATTCCCACAACGCACAAACTGAAATCAATTGTACATAACAAGCATTTGGATATAATTCTACAGATCCATCAGACATTAAAAATAGACCAAACAAGAGTTGTTTCCCCATGGCTACTCTTTTATTTCTTGAATAACTAATGTCTTCCAAAAACTCTTCTACTGTATTTATTTCCTGTACTATGAATTTGATGTTTTTATTAAGTTGTTTTGGTTTATAATACATTCACATGCTTAAATTATGTTGGCAAACTGAATACTAAGCTTATAAGCTTATCACATTTATTATTAAAAACCTAAAAATCCATTGTTACCTTAGTTATTCCTCATTAAAACAATTCCAATTAAACGTGTGTAAAATTACTAAAAGTGGCTTTTAATTAAGGTGGCCTTCTTATACAGGTCCAGACTCAATCAACCAAATATTTAGTGATATTTTTTCACTCTAAAGATACTAGTAAGCAAGTGTCAACATCAGTCTAATATACAACTTATACAAGAGAAAATACATAATATAATTGTTTTATTTTCTATCGGTGGACTGGGCCAACAGCCTTAAATAAAGCACATAAGTAAATATAGGTGCCTATATACAGCAGTTGAATTAATCTTTTTTGTCACCCCACCCCCATATTAACTTGATTTTCATGCTTCTATCCAGTGATGGTTCAAGTATGCTGTCGTGGGCTCATCTCAGCTCTCTGGAATGTCTGTTCAGATCAAGGATTACAGGATAGTTGTTTGTGTAAGAGAGGTCAATCTAATGGCCTTACACCTCCATTGAGCTATTAAAACTCTCTCTACTTGCAAGCCAGTACTGGGATGTAAACCCAGTACCAGGTAACCTACTAGCACCATCGATGCTGGTAACGATTGTCACGTGACCTACTAGCACCATCGATGCTGGTAACGATTGTCACGTGACCTACTAGCACCATCGATGCTGGTAACGATTGTCACGTGCTGCAACTAGTATACTGTTCATATTAACTGTTGATGGTCAGACATCTTGAATAGCAGCCGTTGATGTACTAGATCAGCACCTGTGATATGATATCCAGGGCCTGTTCCATGAAGTGATGAGATCACCTTCAATGTACAAGGTAGTTATCCACATACGGTGATGTTATAGCTAAAAGCTTGTTCCATGAAGCACTAAGATCACCTAAGTGCATACAGTAAAGTAATTAAACACTTACGGTTTTCTTAGTGCTAAGAGCACTTCCTGAAACAAAGATTGGGTCCAGAGATACAATACAGTTAATGATAATAATTTTAAATGATTAGGAGTTAAAAACAGCTCTATTAAATCACTGTTGACAATTATCAAATTGGTTATGCTTGTATATGTTTATTTTTATCTTATATGACAGCACACTTACCGTATTTGACCGGAAATAAGCCCAGGGGGCCAAGACAACTCATTGTGAGCTTAGCTTGGGGTGGGCTTATTCCCAGACAAGGGGCCAGTTTTGTTGGGAATTTTTTTTAATTAAAATAAATAATAATAATTAAATTAATTAATAATGATTAAATTAACTAGGAAGAAAACAAAAAACGTTTAGTAACACATCTATTAATTAGTGTTCCATTTGTTATTAATAAATAATAATTGTTTATTAATTCAATTGTTTTTGTTTTTTTACTAGTATCTAATTATCAGAAACACACCTATTTTAAAATTACTTAACAGTGCTGTTTATTTACATCCAAAATTTAATGCCAAGAAGACTTAAAACAACAGCAATTAACAGCAAACTCAATAGCATATACACACGTTTCTGACACAGACAGCCAGCTAACACTAAAAAGAATTGTCAATCTAGGTCATTGTTCTTAGCCAATCAGAATAAGGTATTTGCCTAATTAGCATTAACTGCGAACCCAGTGTAGTAAAAATAGACATTGGTTTTAGTTCAGACTGGGGCTTATGTACTTCAAAGAAATACTGCAGGCATGAAATTGAAAACAATGATACACAGTGTTAAGACTGCTAAACCTCACTGGTGGTAAAATATTGTGTTACATTTGTGTTTAATTATCTGCAGGAGGTATGACCTTTTAAATGAACTTGGAGCAAACTTGCAATTTTGTGTAAGGTGATGAAGTTAGGGGTGGGCTTATTTACGAATGAGGGCCTATTTTCTTAAATGCTACCAAAACGGAGGGGGGCTTATTCAAAGACATGGCTAATTTCCGGTCAAATACGGTAGTATCTCACCTCTTGATCATATAGCTCAACAGCAGCACATGTATCACTTTGTATTGGATGCCATTTGATTTCCATTTAACAAGGGCATTATGCAAAATGGCAGAAGTTTTAAACATGTGTCCAGATAAGAAAACTTAACTTAGTATTTTGGGTTAATATTAATAAAGATACATTTGATCAATTAATTTGTTACCCACTTAAAACAGCTTAAGCCATTGCTTTTGGATGAAAAATTACGATTTGGCAAATTGTGTAAATTTGGAAATACAATTTTTTTATTTTGTGTTATATGGGAGTTGTGTTCCAAAATTAATATTTTGTTTGGAAGTAACAAAATTAATACAAATGTTGCATTCCATTAACCTTGCTGTGTAGTGCAAATTTTACGCATGTAAATATATTATTGTATTATAAACCCTGTGAAACGGAGATCACATCCTGTGATGGCAAAACTCTTCTCAAGTAAAAATGAAATGGTAGTGTAAATAAATAGATTTTTTTATCCTTAGAAGCAACCACTGATGGTATGATTGATATTTTAAAGTTGTTGACAAATTTCTCAAGGTATGTATGTTTTCCACTCCGAATTACTACAAGCACCAGGCTGAGCAGGAATACAGGATTTAGTATTATTTAATGTGTAATTTAATGATGCACATATTTACACAGCTTAAAAAAATAGGGTCAACCCCTTTAGGTTTTTGTTAACTGCTGTAAATAGGGGCTAGAAAGACCCTTCATAGCCTTTGCCATTGGTAAAATTATTTACCATATTCTGGGGTTGTTATAATAACTTTAATTACTAATATTGTGGAGACTGATTTTAATTTTGAATGAAATAAGGGTTTCCCCCATTCAGCAACTCCTGCTGGTTGTAGATCATGTAGCAGTGGTCTTCTGGCAGCATGCAGAGTTGATTAAATTATTGATTTCATCATCATCATCAGAAGTGTTGTTCGATAGTTTAATAAAATAATTTAATGTCGACAGCTTTTTCTTTATTCCTAGAAGCATACACTGGTGTAAGATACTTAATTATTTCCTTTTGACGATTCTTTAATTCTGTACTGTGGAAGCAATGATTGAGTACAACAGATTGTGTATATGTGTTGTCTTTATGCTCGTTTTGAAATAGGTTATAAATTGTAAATAAAATGAATTCTGCATGTTCCTTCACAGTAAAATTATGATATTGCCAAAAACAAATTATGAAAACATTTATTTTTACTTCTGTACACAAGAAAAATTTGTATTTATATTTTAGAAATAATGTTTGTGTTGTTAATCAATTTAAGAAAATTAAGATG
The DNA here is from genome assembly GCA_016106625.1 of Dracogyra subfuscus. Classification (NCBI taxonomy): domain Eukaryota; kingdom Metazoa; phylum Mollusca; class Gastropoda; order Neomphalida; family Peltospiridae; genus Dracogyra; species Dracogyra subfuscus. Next base: position 8,130 of record JAECMU010139588.1, read on the forward strand.
CACATTATTTACTGTATATTTTAACGGTGTATTTTAAATGAACAGTTGAGTAATTATTAATTTTTATCTTTGAGGTAAATGATATATTTTATCTTTATACCTGACCTAATGTACAATATAGACAATGAATTATGAAAAATTGTTGATTGAAATATTATATTGTTACTTTATTCTGCTATGATTATGCATGGTTGTCTGACCCCAAGATTAGCATACAACCTGGTGAGAAAAGTATCAACTTGAAATATAAAGATACCCAATTCATATCCACCATTTGACCAAATATAATTCTGATGCCTTCACGCCAGTTCAAAAACACACAAATCCATGTTTAAACGAGGTGAGACAAAAATGAACCTATTAACCAACATTTTATAATGCTTGATGGGATTCATTTGTGATACTGGTTCAAGGTGGAATCCATTTTGGAAAAAAAAGAAAATAATATTTTTATCTGCTTCATGTGATAGTGATTGTGTTCAGACCATGAAGGTAATATACTCTTATTAATTAATGTATTCCAATTTTATTGATAAACTTTGTCAACCAGAAATGGAATTAAGCAGTTTTATTTTTAAAATAAAAATCCTTTAATCACCATTTATTTTCGGCTTTTGCAAACTGCACGGTTTTCATATAGCTAGCAGAATAATGACCGATTCTTGCTTACCCTGCCTTAGACCTGACTGAATTGTGTTAAAATGTCCTCATTTCTACAATGCGGCTACAGTGAAACCTCTCAAAACTGGACCCTCTGTAAACCAGAATTCCATCAAAACTGGACGTTTTTCAGTTGGTTTTAAAACATCGGTATTGAAGTTAATCTCTCTAAATTAGATACCTCTTAAAACTGGGGGTGGGACATAGCCCAGTGGTAAAGCACTCACTCGATGCACGGTCGGTATGGGATCGATCCACGTCTGTAGGCCAATTGGGCTATTTTTCGATCCAGCCAGTGAACCACAACTGGTATATCAAAGGCCATGGTATATACTACCCTGTGGGATGGTTCATATGAAAAATCCCTTGCTGCTAATAGAAAAATAGTGCATGAAGTGGCGCCAGCGGGTTTCCTCTCTCAATATCGGTGTGGTCCTTAACCATACATCTGATGCCATAAAATGTGTTAAGTGTGTTGTTAAATAAAACATTTCATTCTTACTTGTTTTACTTGGTACCAAGGGTGTCAGGTTTAGAGGCATTTCACTGTATCAACTCATTTGACAGTCATTAAATGTTAACTTAAATGTTCTTTTTCTTAGCCTTTTTGCCATTTCCTAATTCTCATAAGAACTGAGATGAAATGCCATTCCATTATATAGTGGAGAAACATAGGAGACTGACCAAACTTGTAAAATATAATTTTCACATGAAACATTAGCAAAGCAACATCCAACTAAATAGCAGTTATTGGTTTACAGGTAAAACACTGGCCACAGTGCTATTACATACTGAATTGTCCTGCATACAATCTGTGGTGTTTGCAATTGTATACCTGTAAATATTTTTCTATTTATGATTATGTAAATTGTCCATTTTCAAAAAGTGTGTGCTACATTTTAGATCAAGCAATGTTTGAAATTTAAAAAGAAAATTTACTGGTAGTTATTTAAATGTTTTGTTTTAGGATTACAATTTATTGGGGAGATTTTAACAAATTTAACATGGGTGTTCATAAGTTAGCTACAAGAGGTTGTTTTTGCAGATGACTAAATGTATAGATAAATTATATTTTTTAATTTCATGTCATTGTCAGGAATAGTGCTACATTTACTGTTAAAAGTCTATAACACTAAACTAACCATACATTTATCATGTCCACTTGTACAGACTTTCATTTTTGAAAAACCAATGAGTGAAAAACAATGCACTTCTCAAAATGTTTAGGAGAGGTTCCTGAAAATATTGATGATGGAATAACTCCTCAATTTAATCAATATTAAAAGAGGAAATGCAGGCGATAATCACCTTTAAACTTAATTACTTTACATGTAATGTTTTGAAAACGAACTACTTTTTCTCACTAATAAGCAAAGGGTCTACCCATGTTGTAGTTCTACAGACAGTTCAGGTTTTGTATAGGAACACCACTAGAGCACATTGATTGATTAATCATTCACGATTGGATATCAAACATCTTGTAATTTTGACATATAGTCTTACAGAAGAAAACTGCTACATTTTTTCATTAGTAGCAAGGGATATTTTATATACACCATTCCACAGACATGATAGCACATACCACAGCCTTTGATATACCAGTCGTGGTGCACTGGCTAGAGAAATAGCCCAATGGAGATTGATCCTAGACCGACTGTGCATCAAGTCATCAGTGGACAACATAGTCCAGTTTAATTTCTTATAGCTATATTAGGCTTATATGATTGCAAGGACATTTTTGAAGATAAATCCGTGTTTTCTAATGGTGTCCTTAAACAAAAGAAGCTAACTTTTATTAAAATGGAGATAAAAAAAAGAAGAGTATTTCATACCCCTCGGATTGAATTAATGGGTGCACAAAAATGAAAGTCTGCTTTTTGTGTATTGTACAAGATGTCTCAAAAACTTACTGGTGATTATTATACATTACAGTGTGTACTATCAAATATATCAGTTACAATACAGTGGTGGTGACCTGGTTTGTTATGGAATTTTAAGTTATTTACAAAATATTTTCTGGAAAAGGGTTTGTTATCATCATTATATCTACATCTATTTGTATCTATGTACTAGTCATATGATGTTTATATTTTACATACTTAGTTTTAATATGGTGATATTAACTGTTAAAATCATATTTTGCATTGGTAACTGTTCCATAAGTGGAAGGTTGGTAGCTTGTATATTTTTATATATTTCAAACCAATATAAATTCACTTAACTTAATAAAATAACCAGTTTATAGTGAAGCAAGTCTTGTTTGTTGTTTCTGCAAGTATTGCAGTACTTGTACATATAACCAGCAACTGTCCAAACTGCTAACTACTGGGTGCAAATAGAGTTATATAACCCCCAACTGCTGGGTGCAGATAGACAGATATAACCCCCAACTACTGGGTGCAAATAGAGTTATATATAACCCCCAACTACAGGGTGCAGATAGAAAGATCTAACCCCCAACTACTGGGTGCAGATAGATAGATATAACCCCCAACTACTGGGTGCAAATAGAGTTATATATAACCCCCCACACCTATGTTCAGTTATCGGTAGGGTTAAAAAAAAGTTCACGGGTCAATGACTATATATTCATGATCTACACATAGAAGGCTTAAAAAAATCATATACATGAAAATTTTCTATAGACCCCATTTTAAAAATTTGAAATTTCTGAAAACAATCGACCGATTTGTCTCTTTTCTGCAAAAGGCCCCCCTTCTCTCTAACTTCACTAGAGATCATACCTGCTCAAAATCGATCTATTTCGGGAATAGAACTCATTATAGTACAGTTTATATCATATCCCATCCTTCCCGTGGATATAAGTGCCTACTCCGGGAGTCCCTTCTCCGTGAGTCGCAGACTCCTGATCAACTGAGCATTAGTAAATGTCCTGGAAAATAATACCCCGGTCGACAAAAGCACCTAGCAAACTGCTTGTTGGAGTTAGTGTCAACGAATTTTAGATGCTGTGCGTCACGAGGACA